>WUAW01017555.1:31125-46191 GCA_017165845.1 Thaumetopoea pityocampa | reverse complement strand
ATTTCTAATCTATATAATTTCTCGGGATTTCTAATCTATATAATTTCTCGGGATTTCTAATCTATATAATTCTATTGCTGATATTCCGTGGGGCAGGGCCTGGTGATCTCAAATACAGCCATACTCCCATGTTGCCTAACTCAGACACCAGCTCCTCACGTGTCTATGTTTTTATACTATAACCTACTAGATATAAGTATTGTCCTTGTATTTCTTTTGTGAGGAGAAAATAAATATATTATTATTAGGCAAAAGCTAATAATATATAATTGTAGAATGATAAATGTGAAGAAAATGTGTAGTAAACTGTAACGACGGCCTAGTGTAAAAGAATTTATACACACATACATGATGACACCAACTTCAAGCACACGTGAGAGGTTACGACCAACTTGTAGTTCTACATAAGTACATCAGCATCGCCGAGTTGCGGCTAAGACCACCGCCTTACCTGCCGTTATTCTTTGCTCCCTTTTTTTAGGTTCAGGGGCAGCCCTTCAGCTCAGTCGGGCGTTAATTGCACCGTGAGAACAATAACATCTGCACGGCCTTCATGGAGAGTGTTGTAAACGAAATAAGTAAAGTGGAATTAAAACATTAGAGATGGTTTACGAGAGGCGTGCTCGACGTTCCATAATTTTTGGTACAAATATACATGTGACGCCATCCTAATATCGGGGTTGGAGTTCTAAAGTACTGGAACGGCGATCTCAAACCGAAAGCGTAGACTTTCGACTAGGTGGACCGATGACCTAGATCCTTAGTTCCCAAAGTGGTAAAGGTGGACCCCAGGAGTTCAGGGGAGACTCGACGGGGGTCTAAGTTGGCGTACGCAAATTTCCACAGTTAGATCTAATCTTCACATTTTTTGTCGATTTTTGGGAATATGGTAGAAATGTAGCTGCAGGGGGTCCACCGGAACCAGATAAATTTTGAAAGTGGTCTATGAGAAAAGAGTCTGGGAACCTTTGACCTAGATGAAGGTCGTGAACAATCGATCGATGCAGGCAGCTCATACATAGCCACTCGGTGTGGCGATCATTAGATGAGGTTTATGTCCAGCAGTGTACGTCTGTGGGCTGACGTGATATTGATGATCCTAATGTTCGTTCACGTATTGCAACTGTTCTTTGAGTGTGATAAAACATTTATGTCAACAGTCTAGCACTGTTTTAATTTGTTTAAAACTTAACTGCGGTGTTTTAACTTCCAACATAACCGCCAATTCTGCTCATATAAGATTTCGGTTCGCTCCGTTCCGTTCCGTTCCGTTCCGTTCCGGTCCGCTCAGGTCCGTTCCTGTCCGTACCGATCCATTTCGTTCCGTTCCGATTCCGATTTTTTTTTCATAACGTCGCCCTTAAAATGTCTATCTTCCATATTTCATCTATAGGTATAATGTCACAATAGTCTCTTAATATAATGGCTCGATAGAAGAACAGGATAAAATTATATTGGTTACGTTCATACTGTTTAGATACGGAACTCTAAAATTGTTCAATGTCGAATAAGCTACTTACTTTTAATTAAACTTTTGACATGTCTATAAAGATATTGTTCGGAGCACTTCGTAAGTCTACATTGAGATCTTTCACCAGTACACTGAACGTTCCTTCAATTGTGAACTAACATTTAAAAAAAAAACATATTTGTATATTCTTTTAGGATAATCGTAGCAGTGATTATAATGAATTTTAATGACAAGGAAAATTCAGGCACATTAAAATAAATACATTGATTTGACGACTGAATGGTTTAGTGGCTGTGATCTTGCTACCTGTGCCAACTGGTTTCGGGTTTGAATCCCGGTAGGGGGACAAAGTTTGTGTGATGAGCACGAGTGTTTGCACCTGACTCATGGATGTTTATCTCTATATGTGTTAGCATTTATCTACATATGTAAATCCTAAATCGTAAACACAAGCAATCCTAATTTGGGGCTAGACCAATGGATGCCAAAAATTATATCCACAATATCCACCTTCAATCATCTTCATCAATCATCTACTGACCCACTAAAGGGCACGGATCTTCCCTGAATATGAGAGGGGATTTGTAAAGGGGACAATAATATTAAAATAAAAAATTCAAACCTCCGCACACATATCATCCGTACAAAATTTTGTAATGTCACCTACGGGAGGTATAAAGTGAAAAATTTAAAGCAGATATGACAATATTTTAGAGGGAATAGCTTTATTTTTAAAATGAGAGCTGCCATAAATTCCACGCCGCTGCAATAACGCACGCCGGAGCGGATGTGTCCTGAATATGAAACGTTTTGTACGTACGTCCGTCCGTCCGTCCCGTTGAGACGTTCGGCTCACCCATTGACAAATATATTTATTACTCAAGTGTTTTAGCTAATGAAAAACATACATGTAGCCACTATAATATATACATCTAAATATATACAACTACATACACATCTAGACAACAACAAAAATTGATTTATTTGCAGAATTGCATTGAGCGTATAAAAAAATCTGTTTTAAGTCTTCTAATGATAAGAACATAAAATTACTTTCTCGTTTTGAATTTAACTTATTTTACTGTATATAGTAATTTTTAGTTTTTCATCAGCATAGTTTATCAATGTTATCATAGAATAGCGATATTCGTAGCAAACCAAAGGACTGCTTCCTATTTGTGCTGTCATCTGCCAACAGATGGCGTTAAAAGACGATTCTATGAAAAAAGAATATTTAGAAAATTTCAGACGGTCAAGACGTTATGATTATCTACATCAGAGGTCCTCAAACTTTTTTGTCTTGTAAACCACTTGTAATGCTTTTCACTTTTGGTAGACCCCCAAAGCGTAGTTAGTATATTTTTTTTTGTAAATTTGTTAAGTTCAAATGTGTTTTTGACAGTTGGTGTGGACCCCTTGCAGGTCATCGTCGACCCCTGGGGGTCGATACAGACCACTTTGGGTATCAATGATGTACAGCTTGTAAATAATAGTAATGGGTAACCCATTTCAAGTGTATGCTTATGCAGACGATTTTAAGCCGTATATTTTTTGTACCTTGCATTTGAATCAGGTATGGTAGACTTCCACACTGGTTCAACAGCGGCGTAGTAAAGTCCCCTATCAATAAGGGGAGGTATTCGCCTCAATGGTGTGGAGTATGGTATATAATGTATAACATCAATTACTTAACCTTAAATGTGGCAGATACGTTTCGTCGGGTAAAGACATCAGTTAAGACAGTATTTCACGAAAATCATTGTTTATAGAGTGAAATTGGTTAATCTATATAAAAATTCTATGAAATTAAAGATTTATGAAGTTAGAGATCATATATTTGAATTATATCTAAAAAAGTTTTTCTAAAGCAATTACTTGTAATTTTTATAAAAAAAACACTATTTTTCTTACATGTATTATAGTAACAACCAATTACTAGTTAAAAGTGATGCCCATATTAAAAAATCTAAGTGTACAGTTTTAATTTTTACTAGCTTTTGCCCGCGGATCCTCCTTCGTGAATATCGATTTTCCGCTACACGGGAAATACCAATACAATTATAGATTTATATAAAAAGCCAAGAACCACTTTTACTTGACCTCTTATACCTTAACGGCGGTTACTAAAACAGGGATCAAGTTATATCTTCAATTTTAGTGGACCGATTTTAATAAAACATGCTGTAGTATTTAAGTCGCAATAGTACCTTTAAGACTGTTATAGTTTAACCAAAATCTACCCGCTGGTTTTTACGTGAAGCCCGAACAAACAAACAAACCAACATCGATGGATTTGGTTTCAGAAGTCCTTATAATTAAGGAATTGACTAATGTCAATCTGAGTAGTTTGTATTTAAATAAATTTAATCATTGAAAATTTGACATTTACAATTTTATAATAGTAATACATTAAACCTTTTTCAGTACTTCTCTATAGCCGAATCGGAAAGTATAGGAAATGCTTTCCGGTTCGGCTTTGCGGCCAAAAATAAATCTCCAGAGATACTGGTGCTGATTCTGTTGTAACAGAACTTAACTATATTTGGTCCTTCCCTATCTTTTTCTAATGTCAAATGCCAAAACGAGATGGCTACAATTTTTGTGTTGTCAGTTTCGTTCAGGAACGTCAAAATTAAAAGATTTAGGCGCGATTTCGGATCACACGGACTAAAGATATGCAAAAACGCAACAATTTTGAACGGTTTGACAAAAATGTAGGTCGGTATACGCTATAAATGTTTGCTATCTCGTCTTAGCGTTTGACATTAGAAAAAATTAGGGAGGGACCAAATTTAGTTTAGTTCTGTATAATAGAATCGGCACCACTCCCTTACCGGCCGAGTATCAAATTCGGCATTGCACTAAAAATATTTCTGTTTCACCATTATATATGCGCCTAATCCAGCGAAGCAGTCCGCAAATTCTAGATTCTAAGCGCTCCCGTATATGACCCACTGATGAGTCAAAGCAACATATTTTTACGTTCCTGAGGCGTATCGCAAAACTGAAATAGATCCGTATGTATTGAAACATAGACATATATTATATATGTCTATGTGGCCATGAAGTTGCATCTAATAGGAATCTGAAATAACCTAACTTTCCTAAAACTATGTATACATATGTTATATGTAGGCTTTCTTCATCTTAAAATAATAATAATAATATTGTAGACACTATTTTCAATACGCTCAGATCCAGCCTTATTAGGTATCAAGAAAATAGTAGATAAATATTAAAATCCTTAAAAAAATCCTTAAAAGAATACAGAAATGTTGAAATCAGGATTCAAATCCTGTGGTAAAAACTGCGGATTTGTATAAAGACAGATTTATGTTCTAATTAGTTTGTATACGAGCGCTGCACAGCCGCGTAAAACGAATTTATGCGACCGCGTCTCTGTTGCTACAAATTGTTCCATATGATTTAAAGAGCGGAGGAGCTGAGTCAGATTACTTGCGCGATTGATGTCGTTCTCGATGCGAAAAAATTGAAAATAATATTATCTGAATATATTTTATGGGATATTTCGCACCCCAAATTAACCACACCTAAATCTGTTACACCATCAGAGAAATCTGATATACCACCAGTCTGTTCGTGCAAGGGCTGTCTGTGAGATGAGTTCAGATGACGGATAGTAGTAGGGATGAATACGGATTAGGGACGATGATATCAAAGCATATTGTAACCTAAGCCCATGGTATCTAAGTATTCCTGGATATGAAACTATTGGATGGGAAAAAATAGCGTGAGAAAAAGTAAATTGATTTATTTATACATAATACATTCTTATAGATAAATCTATATAATAAACTAAAACAACTTTATCATCATGATTATCAACTTGTGGCATCCACTGCTAGACGTAGACCTCTCCCAAGGTGCGCCACTGGGTCCGAACTTTGGCTGCACGCAACCAGTAGCTGCCAGACACTTAAGCAGATCGTCGTTTCATCTAGCTGAGGAGCGTCCCACACCACGTTTGCCCAAACGCGGTCACCACTGCAGAGTCCGCGTGCTCCAACGATTGTCCATTCTGCGACAAAAGTGACCAGCCCACTGCCACTCCAGCCTGCTTATTCGAGTGGCTATGTCGGTGGTAACCTTAGTTCTTTCTCGGATAGCCTCATTTCGGATTTTATCCAACACAGAGATTTTGAGCATTACCCTCTCCATAGCTCGCTAAGCAGATTTGTATTTGTGCACTGGTCGCACCGTCGGCCACTTCACCGGCGTTCCACCGGCACCGTATGTCATGACGGGTAGGACGCACTGGTCAAAGACTTTTGTCTTTAGACTTTGCGGTGTGGACAACGAGAAGATGCACGTCATATCAGCTTCTTTCTCCAAGTTGTTTCTACCTAGCGGGATGTTAATGGCCAACAATCTCTAGGGGTACCCCATCAATGACAACCGGTCCGGGCACGATATGCGTGTTGAACATGACTTTTGACTTGTCCAAGTTCATGCGAAGACCTATTCGTCGAGAAGAATCGTTTAGGCCAGCCAGCATCGTCTGCAGCAACAGCATCGAGTTAGCACAAAAACAAATACAAAATATAGTAAAATATGATGATTCAGCCAATTCTTAAAAAAGAAGTTCTTGAACTTTAGTAAATTCTATTTCTTTTCGTTATAAGTAACTAGATTTCGTCCGCGGTGAATACACGCGGGCGGAGCCGCGAACGAAATCGTTTTTCGTCCGCTATCGATTTATATAAAAAAGTATACAACCACTTTTACTTGACCTGTCGTATCTTAACGGTGACTACTAAAACAGGGATCAATTTGTATCTTCATTTTTATTGGACCTGTTTTGATGAAACATGCCGAATTATTCCGTAGTTTTTTACGCGAAAGAGTCACAAACATCTATACGTCCGTACATGCAAACTTTTGCGTTTAGTCGCGGGCACCAGCTATAGAAATGATAAATCCTAATCCTAACTTATAAACGCAAAAGTTTGCATGTACGGATGTATAGATGTTTGTGACTCTTTCACGTAAAACACTACTGAATGGATTATAATGCAAGTTTACAATAATATAGCTTATACATCACAATAACACATAGGCTATAATTTATAAATACATTGTGTGAATTGTCCAAAATATAACGATACATGTCAAGTAAGTCGGCAAAAAATCTGCCATCTGCGAGCTCTATAGGCGCGCGCTGCAAAAACCGTTAGTTATACTTCATTCACTACTTTAGTAGAGTCGAAATCCACGCAGACGAAGTCGCGGGCAAAAGCTAGTTTAATAATAAAAATAAAAATGAAATGTCTTCTTATACGTATACTCCTAACCACAAAAAAAACCTGCCAATACCTATCTATTACATTACACGGGTACAGTGCGTTTTAACAAATCGCTAGTGCCTTGGAAATTCGCAAAACTAACACAAGTGACAATTACGTCGCCCTCACGCGCCTGCGCGTGTTCGGTTCGCGCACACGGAAATGAGCGACTTCTTTCCCCACCTTGCCCGCACTGCTGCCGAACACCCCATTCGCCTGCCGCCGCGCGAGTGCCGCGCGCCGCTCCGTACATGGATATTTTTACATAGTTTTTATATTGTATTATCTCCTAAACTATAAAACCAATTAGCATACTACAAACGGTAAATCATATCTAGATGAGTTTCTTGTGCTGATGAAATGATTTATTTCGATAAGAATTGATAGTAAATACTAAAAAAAAGTCTGAACCTGACCTAGTCAAACAAATACTTTTTTAAATATAAAAACGTTTATATTTACTAAACTATAATATCTAGGTATATGCCATAGTGGGTTTTTTTGTAGGACTCTTTAAGATAAACATTTTTATCATACATTTTATACGTGTTATTTTAACGGTTTTTGCAGCGCACGCCAGAATAGTTCGCAGATGGGAGATTTTTTCCGACTTACTCGACACTTATGGTCATATTTAGGCCAATTCACACAATATATTTATAAATTATAGCCTATGTGTTATTCTGATGTATAAGCTATATTATTGTACAGTTTTATTAAAATCCATTCAGTAGTTTTTGTGTGAAAGAGTAACAAACATCCATACATCTATACATCCATACATCCATCCATACTTACAAACTTTCGCGTTTATAATATTAGTAGGATGCCATTGATACAAGAGCTCGACAACAATTAGTATTTACAGTTCCGGTAAATCTGACATTTAGAGTTACTTATTACAAAAAGAATTCTAACTTTAACATTGTCGTATTATAACAATAAGTGCCGTGCGAGCCGGTCGCCCGGGCGCGCGCCACCAAACACAACAAACACGCGGCCATTATCAATTCACAGTCTGCGGTTTATGACAAAAGGTTCGGCCATGTAGCTGGTTTTATTCGCCTCCGCAGACTCCACAACAAAGCCCTTTCTATATTGAACCTGAAAACTTTGGTGTAACACGGGCCGAAACAAAAACGCGACAGGTCAAATACACTCAACGGTGTGGATGATAACAATAGTGTTAGTGCAGATCAATAGATTAATAATGTATTGTTTGTTCGTTTCGAAATAATTATCATATTGTTACGTTGAATGGGAATCCTCGCAGGATTGGAACGAAACCATTGTTAAGCAAACTTACCACTTTAATCATATTTAGAGATTACTTAGCGGGACTTATCGTGCTAAATTATGTATCTGTGCGTGTGTAAGGGATCGGTGTAAGTTGAAGTGTGATGTGGTGACAAGGATTGAAAACGGAATGCTCCAGTGGTTTGATCATTTAGAAACGATGAGTAAGATTCGAATAATGAAACTAATATGCTGGGAAAATGTGAAAGTGTCGAAAGACGGTGGGTAACCAGGAAAATCTACCTTAATCAAATCAACGACTTGTTTCAGAAAGGTCCAGTTCGTAACACTCTTAATAGACGAAAGTGTACGAAAAGATGTGTATATGTCGATGAGGCGAGAGAGTTGTGTCAGGATCGTAGTATTTGGCGAACTGTGGTCTCTGCTTACATCTACGGGATACTGGCGTGAGTGAATGTATGTAATTTTAATGTTTTATTTAGACTGAAGTTATTGGAGAGCTCGTTGTGTGTTGATATCTCAAACTTTTGATGGATTATTCATCTACCCTCACTTGGTCTTGTATTTCAAAATACACGCGCACCGTACGTGTGGTACATCCTCACTGTCCGCTGATCTATCACCGTACTGGATGCTAGCATTGAACACTTGCTGTGCTGTTGTGGTGCTTTGGTCGAAAGGCAAATGGATCTTCTACAGCTGGCGTATCAAACTGGGCTGTTCACTATCAGGGCAGTATCTGGCCTAACACTGGCAGAACTTATATAACCAGTGTAAGAGGACTGAGGCCAAGCACAACTGGGGCAGTACAAAAGATCCCACAGGGTCGAAGTGGGCCGAAGTACTCGCCTTGCCCAGATTTCCCTACCGTCGTAAGGTAACCTATTTTGAGAATAACAAAAAAGCTTACCAAATACAAATAAATGTGATTTGATTATGATTTGGTACAAGAGAGCTGAGTGCTTTCAACTGCTTTCAATCTAAAAAATATGTCTCGATAGATTCTTAGTAAAATATTTTAGGTCATACAAGTATTAATTTTTTTTTATTAGTGTGGATAGTAAATTGCTGAATTTGGTTTCGCGTGATTTGGTCTGGTTTGGGTAGTGACATTTTGCTATGTGACGCCGGCATGATGTGCTGTGTGACGCCGACACAATAATAGCGTCACTTCATGTCTTCCCTGGGTACTGTGAGAAGCAACTAAGGGATGTACCGAATTAAAGGGTAGTAGTGTTATCTTAATCATCCCGAGTACATCTTTATCCCCACTACAGGGGCACGGACCTCCCCTGATCAGGAGGGGGATTAGGCCGTAGTCTACCGCGCTGGCCTAGTGCGGGTTGGTAGACTTCACACACCCGTGCGGGAATGCAGGTTTCCTCACGAAGTTCTCCGTTAAGTACATTGGTGTCTATAATGTACATGAATTAGAAATTACTCAGTGGTATTGGACTGGAACCGTATCTACGACCTTTCAATCGGAAGCCCTGTCTAGTACCACTACACCACCAATGTATACAATTATGTATCTTATTCAACCAAAATCCACCGCGATCTCCAAGATGCTCGCCAGGCGTGGAGATTATGGCAAATCCCTCCTTTTAAGGAGGAGATTTATCCCCAGCAGTGGACTTCAGTGAGCTGATGATAACGATGACGATGAAGTGACAATGGAATCCGTTCAGGTATTTTTATAACATTCACTGAAAATATGTTTATGGGTTATTAACCTTCAAATATACATAACATCACGCCTTTTTTCCTGATTCTTCGGCAGGGAATCGAACCCCCTGTCTTCCGTGTGACAGGCAATGATACTGACCACTATACTACTAAAGAATTGGGTTGACAGAGACCACTTCTTTCCACTTGCTACACTCGCTTAATGTAGCAAAGTAGCTATCCGTAGCCCACTTTTCGCCTACGCGGGAAACGAGACGTGTCGGGTGGTGAACCACGACGCCGCCGTTTTGATAAGGATTCATTGCATTTCCACGAAAAGCAAGGATAAAACAGGACTACCATATATGGTAGTTATAGGTGATAACCATCATTTTGGGTCTAGCCATGCAATCATCGACGCGGCAGCCATTGGCTTAGGGGAGAGGAAAGGAAAAAGGGTGAGGCAGGAAAGCCGTATTAAGCAAGGAATATGGAATTTGAGAAAAGGACTATACGATATAAGATAGTAGTATCTCGGAAGAAGTAAGAAGAGACAGTAGTAGTTTAGGAGGGCTGGGGTCGCTTACCCGTACACTTAAGTCTATTTGCCGGACAAGTTAAAAGACCGAGTACTCCCTAACCTTATTAACCTAAATAAAGTTAATTCAATATTTTAACAACGAAGTAATCTTCGATGTCATCATTATCATAGTCAGTTAAGTCCCGAGTGCGGTGGACCAAATGCACGAGCCTGGTTTACCGACAAGAACCTATTTTGAAGTTAAATTACCAAAGTTTGACAAGTGGTCCGAGTCGCCAAACTACGCCAGCAATAATTTAGCACAGCGTGACTGGAAAACCAAAGGGCTAGGGCTACATAAATAAATAGATGATCTTCAACCGCACCTTTGAAGGTTCGTTCTAGAAAAATCCCTTATCTGGTTGAAAAATTTACATGTGTTTTAATTCAATCTATACTATTATAAAAATTTTAAATATTCAAACTTTCAAAAGTGAAAGATATTCAGATTGACTAATTAAGGGCTTCTGAAACCAAATTCGTCGATATTTGTTTGTTTCTTTGTTCGGGCTTCAAGCAAAAACTAGAGGGTAGATTTTGATTAAACTACTACAATCCTAAAGATACTATTTCAACTTAAATACTGCATCATATTTCATCAAAATCGGTTCAGTAGAATTGAAGATACTGTTTGATCCTTTGATTTTACTTGAGCTCTCGTACCCTAACGGCAGCTACTAAAACAGGGATCAAACTGTATCTTTAACTCTACTGGACCGATTTTGATGAAACGTAACGCAGTATTTAATTTGGAATAGTAACTTTAAGACTGTAATAGTTTGACTAAAATTTACATGCTGGATTTTGCGCGAAGCTCGAACAAAAAAAAAATAAACATCGACGGATTTGGTTTCAAAAGCCCTTAATTAGTCGATCTGAGTAGTTTTTTAAATATCTTTACAAAATTTGGTCTTTAAAAAAATACAATGCGTGGCTGAATTTGAATAAACACATTTGTTTTTTTGAACAACCTGAAACTAGTGCAACCCTTATTCCTGGTTCGATGTTGAGTTTTGGAACATTAAAATTATAAAAACATCGGAAGAAAAATAACAATTAATAAATTTTCGAAGTTTTATTTCTATAGCAATAATTTCACTGCGTGACCGCTTCGGAAGCATTGTCAGGCGACCGCAGGTGGTCATGGTACCTGGCCGCCTTCTAATGAAGTACGTCCCCCAAGACACTCAGCCCCACGCATCCCCTCAAATCGATGCTGCAGATTATCTCGATCCAGTGATTTCCTCCTGGCTTTATACTTTTCATTAAATTGAACAGACGTCGCGACGTTATCCACAAATCGCCTTAGGAATTATACTCGCCGTTGGGTCTTCTCGCTCGGCTTTCAAAGATTTTTCTAATGAGTTTGTATTAGACCTACATATAATATATTAAGCTCGCGCTTAACATATTTACGAAAATTAGATCATTAATGATGCAATTTACATACATACATACAATCATGCCCTTTTGCCTGGTCCTCCGGCGGGGAATCGAACCTCGGTTTCCCGCGTGACCAGCGGAGATACTAACCACTAAACTACCGAAGAATTGGGGTAGGCAGAGACCATTTATTTCCACTTGCTACGCTCGTTTAAAGTAGCTATCCGTAGGTCGCTTTTCGCTCCCGCAGAAAGCGAGACGTGTCAGGTGGCGAACCACGACGCCGCCATTTTATAAGGATTAATAAAAAAGTATAAAGTTAAGTGTTAAGATTGCTCATTGCGTTCCCACGGCTTAGTGGAGAGGAAAGAAAAGAGGTTGAGGTAGGAAAGGTGTATTGAACAAGGCATATGGAATTTGGGAAAAGGACTCTATAGTCCTTTTCCCAAATTCCATATATACTATATGGAACATCTATCCACTTCAGCTTGCTATCCTATNGTGTCAGGTGGCGAACCACGACGCCGCCATTTTATAAGGATTAATAAAAAAGTATAAAGTTAAGTGTTAAGGTTGCTCATTGCGTTCCCACGGCTTAGTGGAGAGGAAAGAAAAGAGGTTGAGGTAGGAAAGGTGTATTGAACAAGGCATATGGAATTTGGGAAAAGGACTATAGGATAGCAAGCTGAAGTGGCAATGGGCAGGCCACATACCGCGAAAATCGGATGGCCGATGGGGCAAAAATGTCTTTGAATGGAGACCACGTACTTGCAAGCGCAGTGTGGGACGGCCACCTACGAGATGGACCGACGACCTGGTGAGGATCGCTGGGTCTCGTTGGATGCAGGTGGCTATGGACCGGTCGCGCTGGAATTCGATTGGAGAGGCCTATGTTCAGCAGTGGATAGCTATGGGCTGAAATGAAGATGATGATGATGACTATTGGATACTACCATTTCGGAAGGAGTAAGAAGAGACAGTAGTAGCTCGGCGGGCCAGAGTTGCTTACTCGTATACTTAAGTCTATTTGCTAGACAAGCTAAAAGACTAAGTTCTTCCTGACTTTAACTTACCTTACCCATGAAGCTCACTAACGCTAAGCGAAGCGCGTCGTGTGTTCGCTACCAGCAAGTACCCGTCAAACACAGCGCCCAGCGCATGTACCGGTTAGCTCCATCAATCGTCGTCGCCGAGTCCCGGCGGGCCATCCCACATGATATTAATTCTGAGCCACCGACAGGCTTATAAGATTAGAATAATTTTCTCATTCCAAGGACTCCCGCGAGCGCAACCAGCAGTTTAATTAAAACTAACAGTTGTCTCGCACAGTCTTATCCGGCAATTTGCGAGGCATTACACGCCGAACTTCGGCCACAAATTATCTCGACTCCATTTAACAGAGCGGTTATGTTAATACAATCTTGCCAGATTTGGAATTTTTTGTTTTGGTTACTGGAGGCATGCGCCGAATTACGGCATTAAGATAAATTATGATTTAATTTTAGGCCTTCACAATACAGCTGCCACCGTATGTCGCGGCTTCGCAACTTGTCGGCTATACGATTAAACCGGGTGCGGGTAGGTTTTTATAGGTGCCATTACACTCGGAGACCGCAGAACTATTGGATTAGTTATATAGTTTAATACAGTCGCTCTATTATTACGCTGACGGCGTCTGGGAAGTGGCGACGCTATGTAATATTAAATATTTTCAAGATACTTTAGTAAAATGAATGTGGAAATCATTTTTCAATCTATCAGCTGTTATTTGAGACCGATATAATTAGGATTCGGTTCAGCTGGCGGCTGTGAAGCGCCTGAAGTTGCTGATGCCATTGCAGAAAACCTCAAACGGTTCAAATACAACAATCCCGAAGTAGGTCGGGCTATATTTGAACCATTTGGGGGTTTGGACTCTGAGCTCCCGGTGCACATCGCATAGTTTGCGATGTGGCCAAAAGGCTGATCGACGCTACCGGTGACCAGAAGGCTGGCTCGTGGCGACCTTGCTCAGAGGATAACCATTGCCTACAACTTGCCAATGCTACTAGTCTTCTGGACACGCTGCCGATCGACAGCGACTTGGCACAATTTTTATTATCTACTTGCTTTTGCCCGCGGCTCCGCCTTGGTTTCCTGCGACATGGGAAATCCCGAAACATAAGATTATATGTGTTAGAACCACTTTTACTTGAGCTCTCATACCTTAACGGCGGATACTAAAACAGAGATCAAGTTGTATCTTCAATTCTACGGGACCGATTTTGATAAAACATGCCGCAGTATTTGAGTCCGAATAATACCTTTAAGACTGTAATGGTTTGAGCAAAATCTACCCGCTGGTTTTTGCGTGAAGCTCAAAGAAACAAACAAACGTCGATAGATTTATGTTTCAGAAGCCCTTAATTAGTCGATCCGAGCAGTTTGTTTTTAAATATCTTTGATTTTTGAAAATTTGACATTTAACAATTTTATAATAGTATAGATAGAAGTATATTGTTGTCTAGTACCCAAGACACGAGGAATCATAATGTGAGGTTGGATTGATCCAACCTCACACACATTGATGTGTGTGAAAAAAAATGGCCGCACTATTATACATTAATTTATTTATTCTTAGTGTGAGTCCACGGGCTGCATTTTATGAAGCGAAATATCGGAGCCAATATATTAAATGCCTCGCAAAAAGAAGTGAAGGCAACATAGGTTAAAATAACTCTCTGCACACGTCCGAACGAAATCAGGCCTTCGCAATGCGTAAATAATTCAGTCGCGTAACAATGAAATATTGTGTGACGCAAACATGGGAGAATGAATCTCGAGGAGGCTGACATGGAGTCAAGCGCTGCACTCGCCACCCTTCTTATCTCTATGATATAGAGGCAGGGCGCCGTACTCGCTGCAATATCACATGCGTGTGAGTGCTTATGAAATATGAATTCTATTTCGCAAAACATATTATTTCGTTATTACCAAATATATCGCTACACGGTTCAGTTGTACGGGATGATACGCTTTTCTTTATAAGCAAAAATAAATATCTCCGAGCGCATCCCGTCCGGCGCCGTGGAGCGCGCTGTTAAAATGTAAATTTCTCCGGTTCCGATAGAGAGAGAGGGAGATGAGAACGGATATATTTCATTCTGTAATATCATACAGGTAACGTGAAATGTATCTATTACGATTTATGCGTCTGGAATGTTATAATAAATTAATATGCGTTGTCATATCACAGTACACAGACAAATCAGTTTGGAGACGTTTTTTGTGTTTAAAGTGGTGTTTGTATACAGTGACTAAAACCGAAATAAACCAGTTTGCGCTAGATACCACGCGCCTCGCACCAGTCGCTTGTAAGTGGCGTTAGTGTTTGTCTAACTAACCGTACTAATAACGGGTCTATGTAC
>WUAW01017538.1:2799-13926 GCA_017165845.1 Thaumetopoea pityocampa | reverse complement strand
TCTCATTGGCAGGTGTAGTCCGTAAGAGTTAACTTGAGACCTCAGCGCCGCGCGCCGTTGTGTACTACCTATTGCGCTTAGGTCTCAAGTTAACTCTTGCGGGCTATAGTAAAAGTCTCGTTTAGAATGAATGTTTAATCTCTGCTAATATAGCTCATAATAATCAATTAATTTAATTTGACTTTATAGTGGTTTTTAAGTAGGTGAAAAAATGGGGGCGCTAAAAAATAATTTATTCTCAAAGTGGGCAGTATACAAAATAAGTTTGGGAACCACTGACCTATAAGGATCTTTCATATGAGGATAGTAATAATGTCAATTGATTGAATAGAAATATTTGGAAAAAAAATATTATATGAAAAATCATAAGTGGATTGGAATTCAAAATTGATCATCAACTTTGTTATTGATGTTTCGTATGTATTTATTTATTTATTCTTTATTATACACAAATATTTATTTATTTTTTATTGTGATAAGGGATCGGTGTAAGTTGTAGTATGATGTCGTGACAAGGATCGAGAAAGGAATACTCCAATGGTTTGGTCATTTAGAAAGAATGTGTGAGATTCGATTGAGGAAACGAATATATTGGGCAAATGTGAGTGGAAGTGTCGGAAGAGGGCGCCCAGGAAACACTTACTTTGACCATATCGACTACGTTTTTCAAAAAGGGCAAGTTCGTAGCACCCTTAATCGACGAAAGTGTATGAGAAGATGTATGAATGTGGATAAGGCGAGAGAGGTGTATCAGGATCGTAGTATGTGGCAAACTGTGATCTCTGCCTACTCTTATGGGACACTACTGTGAATGTATGTATAAACATTCTTGAGTTTCATCTTTAGTTTTATTTCAAAACAACATTACAATTACCATTTTATGACAACTCAAACGGAGCAAATCTTTTAAATCTTTTATCACATACAGAACCATAAATACTTTATAAAAAAAATTACTGTGTATAAAATCACCTATTTTAATAGTTGTAAATGTAATTCTACCTATATTTTAACGTAAAAATGCTTTAAATAGTTTTTCGTTTTAAAACTTTTACTACCTATATACGTGGTCAATAAAAGTTATGGAGGGATCAAAAGTATCAGCTCCCGTGTCATTAAAACTATAAAAAAGTTGGATTTGTAAATGAACTTGTCATTTCATTGGGAAATTTATAAAATTATAAAAACTGAGAATGGAAGACATCAAAGCTAGCCCATCTGGTGAGTTCAAAGAAAATGAAAACAGACATCAAAAGAAAAAAAGTAAAAACAAGAAAAAACGTAGCGGCGGAGATGGCGACCATGGTGTTCCAACCTTATCTGACGGATTAGTTCCAGCTTCCGATCCAAGCGATCCCCAACAGAATATTTCACTAAAAGATTTGAAAATGGCTATGGAGGTTTTAAATCTACAGCAAAAGCCAGCTAAAACAACCGAGGAAGCCCTTCATAAATCGTATCAGTTTTGGTCAACTCAGCCTGTTCCTAAAATGGATGAGAAAATTATATCCAACGAGCCCATAGAGCCATCTAAAACTGTCGAAGAAATAAGATCAGAACCCTATACGTTACCTGATGGATTCCACTGGGATACTTTAAACTTAAATGAACCTCTGGTGCTGAAGGAATTGTACACATTGCTCAATGAGAATTATGTTGAGGATGATGATTGTATGTTTAGATTTGATTATCAAACTGAATTCTTGAAATGGGCATTGCAACCTCCTGGATGGAAAATGGAGTGGCATTGTGGTGTGCGAGTTGTAAAATCAGGAAGACTTGTTGGATTCATATCTGCCATCCCTGCACAGTTGAGAATTTATGACCGTGTACAAACAGTAGTTGAAATTAACTTTTTGTGTGTGCACAAAAAACTTCGTGCTAAACGAGTTGCACCTGTATTGATCCGAGAAATAACACGCAGAGTGAATTTAACAGGTATTTTCCAAGGTGTCTATACTGCTGGTATTGTCCTACCAAAACCTATTGCTACGTGCCGCTACTGGCATAGGTCTCTCAATCCAAAGAAATTAATTGATATAAAATTTAGCCACCTATCTAGAAATATGACTATGCAGAGAACACTGAAGTTATTTAAACTTCCTGATTTTCCTAAGACACCTGGTTTCCGTAAAATGGATGTAGAAGATAGTGACAAAGTTGTTAAACTTTTAAATGATTATTTGAAAAAGTTTGATTTGGCCCCTATATTTTCTGAAGAAGACTTTAAGCACTGGTTTCTCCCACAGGCTGGTATAATTGACAGCTTTGTTGTGGAAGCTAAAGATGGTTCTATAACAGATTTTGTCAGCTACTATACATTGCCCTCAACAGTTGTGTACCATCCAATGCACAAAACACTAAAGGCTGCATATTCATTTTACAATGTATCTTCTAAAACTGAATGGACAGATTTAATGCTTGATGCATTGATCACTGCAAAAAATTCTGGATTTGATGTATTTAATGCCTTGGATTTAATGGATAACAAAGAATTCTTAGAACCTTTGAAATTTGGAATAGGAGATGGCAATTTGCAGTACTATTTGTACAATTGGCGATGTCCTAGCATGACTCCTAATAAAATTGGTTTAGTTTTGCAATAACATATTTTTTGTATTTACTGACTCCCAATATTTTGGTTTATTTTGGTTTTTGGCATCTGGTCAGAAATTAAAGCTTTAGGTCTTTATTTAATTATTATTATTTTCCAATCCTTAGTATATACCATACGATGCACCAAATATGTATTCAAATATATTGTGATTGTAGTTATGTAATATAACACCCATAAATTTAATATTTTATTAACTATGTGTATTGTTTGTCGGGTTTTATACAAATATAAAGAAAGCAATAATTTTGTCTTATATTTCAATAAAGTATGTTTTCTTTAATTTGCTATTTTGTACTAATTACCAATTCCAACTATGATGATCATGATTTTTATGCTCATTTTGTTATACTCTTCCTTGATTTCATCATTGTATCAGCTTGAACACATCTAATGTTGAGCATAAGCTTCTGAGTGACTAATCACGCTGAATGGCTGTAAGCCATTTACATCCACTAGTGTCACCAAACTTTTATTAAGTTGCTGGTGCACTTAGTTGAGGGCTAAACGATAATGCTTTTCAGTTTTGGAGTCGCATCCAAGTAATTTGTCACCTGAACATTTATTGGTTCTGTAAGTTATATTCCAGTGATTGCTACATTATTGTTACAATTTTTAAACTATTTTTTTAATCATCGATAGCCATGTTTCTGACAAGAAAATTATAGGTATGATATAAATAAAATAACGCTGCTATGTACCGTCAGTATTTAGGTTAATTGTTTTGTTAGTAAACCACAATGTACAAAGAACGACATAAAAATTATATAGTAATAAGTGTATTGTGTAGTAATAAGTGCAGTATTATTATGGGATGTAAGAAGACACGTAGAACATCATGATGCCCCAAATGTCAACCTCACTCACTCCTAGTACATCCTGCTAATTAACAAATGAGGCTCTAGCGACCGATTGATGGCGGTATACTCATCCAAACAAAGCCGGTCCAAAGAACTCATGGCCGGTAACGGGCAGCAGCGTCACCGGCGCTATACGACTGGCTCTGCGATCTCTAACCCGTTTGCCAAGTGTGGAGATTATGGCAGCACCCCTCTAATGATGGACACCCAAATACCACTATTATCTCCTCGCCTCGCTATTCCAGACTCTGGCAGCGGTCATGGCAACGGCGGAGCAGGGGGTGCTAAGAATCCCCGAGGGAGATCGTGCTACCAAAACAAAAGACTTGGCCCTGGCAACCTACGACGTGCGTACTATGCGGATAGGCGAGAAGTTGTTTGAGCTGAAAGATGCTTTGAGCAAGTTGAATTGAGACATTTTAGGATTATTACAAGTCCAAAGTAAGGGGAGAACAGGATAATCCTCGAATCCGGCATCTTGCTCTACTTTCGGGAGGGTGACCAGCAGTTCCAAAGTAATGTCGGGATCATCATCCATAGATCTCTGATCAACAACATAGTAAAGGTCGAGACTGTAGACTCGGGTAGCGTACCTGATACTCAGAGTCACCAAACGGCAGGGGAAACGTAGGCAATCGGAATCAGTTGGCAATGGTGGTCACCACAAAATAACAAAAACCTAATGCGAGTAAATGGTGCTAACATATTTACCCGCTAGCTTTGCGTCATTCCTGTGCGCGGACGGTGGCTTAATCAGTTCGCGCGACGCGCTGGAGAGAAATAGATGTGTGAAGATTTCGTATCATTCTGATCTAATTTTTCAAGTAGATAAATCCGAAGGTAAGGCTTAAATTATTAAATTTTTATTTCTGCACTTGTGATATGTAATAATCGTAACATTTTAGATTGGGATTTAAAACCCGGATTATTATTATATCTTCAACTTTCTCGTCAGTATATTTTTCGTCTTATTTTCGTCCGTGTAGGTAATCGAAGTCAGGTGACTCCGATTACTTACATAGTGGCCCTTATTGTCCACATTACCTAACTTCGATGATCAATGTATTTTTGTTTGTAGATGCCGAAAGTTCGTTCTAGGAAAACAAAGCTAGCTGGTCTATAGGCCGCCTAGAAAAGACTGCTCATTGACGAACAAATTTATTCAATAAGAAAAGCCGCGAAGATCGTGAACAGTCTACAGAAGAGGTATACAAAAAAAAAACAACTAAGGAACCTCGACTCAACCGTAATACTGTCTTTACGCCTGATATGGAAAAAAAATGGCGGATCTAATCAAGAAAATGGCCAATGTTTTCTACGGGTGCATCCTAAACCAAATAAAAAAAGCCGCATTCGAATACGCGGAAGCATTAAAGCTGAAACGTAATTTTAAAAGGTCAACAAGATTGGTTGGTTGGGTTTGGTTTGATGTATTTGTTATCAGGAATATTTCGGTGCGAAAGCCCGAAGCTACTAGCATCAACAGCGTTAATAAAACGGCTTTTAATAAAACCTAAGTTCAATAAACTCTACAAGTTTCTAGAGGAACTAATGGAAAAATACAAATTTCTACCGAAAACATCTATAATTGCGATGAAACCGGTATTTCTACCGTTCAATGTCCTGTAAAAGTATTAGCTGCCTTAGCAGCTAATACTTTTACAGGAACTAAGAACTTACTTCTCTTAAGAAGAGGGTAGGATCTGACAAAGACAAGCTGGGAAAGGGGAAAGAATATCACTCTGCGCAATGAGTGCTGTAGGTGGATACATTCCCCCAATGTTTATTTTCCCCAGAAAAAGGATGGCCCGACCGTTGAAGAGGATGACCCAGTAGGAGATATTTACGTATATAAATGCTTAAACAACGTATGGATTAATGAAGAACTTATCCCTGAATGGCTCAAGTATTTTACCCAGCATACCAAAACTTCTGCAGAAAAACGAATTCTCCTAATATTAGATAATCATGCGATCCACATTTCTTTGGCCGTCTATGAGCATTGTAAAAATCGGTATCCATAAGCTGTCCCTACCACCTCATACTTCTCACTGCCTGCAGCCATTGGATGTGTTCTTTTTTGGACTATTCAAAGCTGCATATACAAGAGAATGTGACTTATTCCTAAGAAGTTAACTTTCGGAAAGAATAACACCTTACGATGTGAAAATCAAGGGAAAAGGAGTGGGAAAGAAAAGCAAGCCACAGGGGTCAGTATTGAGAAGTTTAAAAAGAAAATTCTGCAGAAATCGAATGATACTTCGACGTCAGACTGGAACGTATACGAGTTATGCCGCGATGACGAAGATGACGACGCAGAAAACGCAAGTAACTCGTGTCTTGTGTGTGGCGAATTCGGATAACGACGAAACTATGAAATGTAGTATCGATGCACTTCTTGTGGGCTTTGGGCCCATGCCGACTGTACTGGGTGGGTACTTTACTCGCAATTATGTGTGCGATATGTGTTGATCACCATTGTTCACATGCCGGTCACCATTGCCAACCGATGTTAAAAATTGTGATCGAAGCTGGTTTTTTTAATCTATATTGTTCCAAAGCTGATTAACCCAAGTGATTAAAGTTGATCTCAAAAGATAGTCAAGTAAAGTTTATTATAAGAGCAAAGCAATAAATAATTGATTAATATATAATTGATAAATAACAATAAATAATTGATTAATAATTGATTCGGTTTTATTTCAATTCCCGCTTAAGTGATCCTCATTACCTACATCTCCCCTACTCGCTGAAGGTCATCCAGGTTTACGCACCAACTACGACACACTCATATGACGATGTTGAGGTTATGCATGAGGATATATCTTAAAGCGTACATGCCTCCAAAACCTACTCTGTTGTTGCTATGGAAGATTTCAACGCAAAACTGGTTAAACGAGTAGTGATGAGATGAGAGTGCGGAAAGTTGGGCAGCGAAACCAGACAGCAGCTGGTTGGTTTTGTGTAGAAGGAGGACCTCTATATGATGAACTCCTTTTTTAAAACGCTACCCCACGGTAAGTGGATCTGGATGAGCGCCAATGGTTTTATCAAAAATGAGATAGACTTCATTATATTTACCAGGCGGCAAATATTCAATGATGTCTTTTTGATTAACGCAATTAAAATAGGAAGAGATCACCAACTGGTAAGAGCCACATTGAATATCAACGTGAGGCTAGAGAGGTCTAGAGTGATGAAGTCTACGCTCGCTTCTTCACCTGCTCAGCTCCGAAGCTTGGAAACTTTCAGCTCGAGCTCCAAAACCGCTTCGATTGTCTAAGTGACTGCGTTTCTGTGGACAATTTAAGAAATGGGCATGGACGTACCCAGGTTCTAAGCCGGGGGGGCGGGGGCAAATCAGATTTTTTATCAGCACCTAATCAATAAACATAAATTAAAATAGGTAATTTTTTTATATAAATTCTTTAATTATACAATAGCTATTTTTAAAGGTTGTATTACAAATGGCAAAAAGTTTTGTTTCTTATCTTTTATCGACAAAAGTAGATAGTTAATAGGGACATAAACAAAATCCAGGGGGGGCAGCTGCCCCCCTGCCCTCCCCTGGGTACGCCCATGGAAACGGGCTAGTGGACATGGTACGTCCGGTGGAAATTAATTTTTTTTAAGCTCAACCGTACTAATAGAACTAGGAGACTTTCACACCAACTTTGTGTCTCATGGACGAAAGGAACGAGATAAGACTCCTATCTTGGATTTATTCAATCAATTTAGTGGACGCATCGCAATATCAACAGATTAACAAACAGATCTCAAAATCCATCAAACATGATGCTAGACACTTTAAAATTGATGGTATTTAGAGCGTAATATAGGCTCTAAAGCATTCGCGAGGGTTCTGACTATGGGAAAGAGCCAGCTGATGAAACTGAAAACCGATATCGGCAGGATTATCTATTTCAGCTCTGAGATTTTTGGTGTCAGTTATCAGTTATATTCATCTCGCTATCAGTTATAGCGAGATGAATATGACCCAAAATGACGTTGATGATTACTGTATCAGTTATAGTGTCGAAAGATGGCACAAGTGGCAATATCGATAAAGGGAGGATCTTCCAGCCAGACGGGTGTTATGTCTGGCGGGCCCTGCCACTGCCCCAACGGTTGATGTCAAGACGTTGTATATACGCTAAGCCGCTAATAAACTTCATTTGCGATATTCAGACTCTAATGTCGTGATTCTAATGTCGTCACTCAAGAACTGTGCTATCTGTTGAAGATGCACCGTACTATGTAGTGAAGTAGGTCACCACAGTAGTAGTAATACGTTTAAAATTAGTTTTCTTCCTAAAGATCATGTACATCAAAATGGCTCATCTGATTTGGATAAATTTCCGTAAGTACCTACATAATTTCATCCAAATCTGATCAGCTATTTTAGTGTGATTTAGTCATAAAACTTACATACATATATGCAATGGCGCTTTTTTCCCTGGTTCTCCAGCGAATCTAAACAATTACGCTTTCATATGATAGGGTTGCACATTCTAACTAAGAACCCTTATATTTTCACCATATCTGCCTGTCTGTTTATAAATATTTTGTCGATGAGTGCACCAAAATTCCTACTTGATATTGACTATGAAATATTGATTTGCATTTATAAAATGTTTAACTGTATAATTATTCATCATTCTCTTTAACACATCTATTGTCCTACTGCAGAATCTCCTCTCGAAATGAGTGTATAGATTATAGTCTACCACGCTGGTCTTATGCGCTTAGGCAGACTTCACATATCGTCAAGAATATCTCTCAGGCATCATTATTCATTATAAGTTTTATATATATTTATTTGTAAAAAAACTAAAGGGAAAAGTTAATACTATATACTGTATAGTATCAGTATATAATACTATATACTAATTCTTTTAGTTTTAATTTGTCTCATGTATTTTTTCTGTAGCTCAAATAATGTGAACAATATCTAACAAGAGGAAAATTTTACAGGAAGAAAGTAATTTTTTTATATATAACAACATTATGCTGTCAATTTTAATTAAATTTTATATATTTGTCATCTGTAGTCAGCGATTTGTATGTCTTTTCAGGTTATTTCTTTGAAGTGGTCAGTGTTTTTTTTTTCAATAAATCAAAATAAATCCGCTTTATTTGTATATTTTTCTTACAAATCCATTTTGTATTAGATAAAGTTTTTGTTCTAGGGGTCAATTATAAATATATTTTATGATTTGTGTTATAGGAAAAGTGAAATAATTAAACATGGGAAAGGGGAATAATATGATCCCTAATGGCCATTTCCACAAGGATTGGCAACGATTTGTCAAAACGTGGTTCAATCAACCTGCGAGACGTCACCGCAGAAAGCAAAATAGGATCAAGAAAGCCAAGGCTGTCGCCCCACGTCCTGCAGCCGGGCCGCTAAGACCTATTGTACGCTGCCCCACTGTCCGCTACCATACAAAGGTCCGTGCTGGACGTGGGTTTACTCTACGAGAAATCCGAGTAAGTTGTGTGTCTATTCAATGAAATAATTAGTTTGTTTTATAACCGTCAGGTAATTTTTTACAATAGTGACACTTTCGCTTATTGACTTGAAATAAATTTTAGTCGATAGAGGACTCAAAGCCATAGTAAATTTTAAAAATCTCATTTGGGGCAATCGACACTTCTTTATTATTATTATTTATTTTGTGGTACTCGCCGGCCGCAGCCGTGGCACGCTCGCTTCGCTCGCTCGACTCTTGCATTTCTACAGCAACTTAACGCTCTTCCTCGCTCGCTCGTCTTTACACCTATTTTTGGTCATTTATTGTGTTATTTTGTCCTTAACGAAGATTTTTACACCACCACTAAGAATTTTAAATATTTTTTATTTTCTCGAAATTCCCTCAATACAGACTTTTAAAATATACTTTAGCTCTGGGTCCTCTATAGATTAAAATTTATTTCAAGTCAATAAGCAAGTGTCACTTGTAAAAAATTGCAGAATTTGGTAATTTTCCAGATTAGGTCCAACAAGGCTTATTGACATGAAATATATTTTAATTGATAGAGAACTCTTGGCTATAGTCAATTTTAAAAAGTCCTATTTGGGGCAATCAACACTTCATGCTCATCTTCAATTCACTTGTTGTTGCACCTATTTTTGGCCATTTATTGTATTATTTTGTCCTTAACAAAGATTTTTACACCCACCACTACAGTATAATTGTAAGTACTACAATCAATATGGCAGCTTCCTCTACAATGTGATTTTAAGAATTTAATAATTTTTTTGTCTCAAAAGTAGAATTAACTCAAGTGGGACTTTGAAAATTTAATATAGATGTTGGTCTTCTATCTATTAAAATTAATTTCAAGTCAATAAGCCTAAGTGTCACTAATCTGGTGAATTACCATTATTATTAGGTACATTAAACTTATATATGATTTTTTTTGGCTTGCTACAATTGACCGATCTAATAACTGTGATCAATGAGTTGATCCGACCCGACCCATGGCAATTATTGTCCACTAAGGACATGTAACCATTTTTCCTTTCCAAGAAGTTTTCTGGTTGCTGTATTTTTTAATCTTTCCAAATAATAAAAACTAGAAGATGATGCAGTTGGTGATTATGTTATATTATTATTAGGTATATTACTTCACTTCTTGGTTTATGGTGTTTGACCAATTTAACACAATTCTGCCAGTATCCAGTTATATAAGTATCATAAACTTAAGAAGTGGTGATCGGTGAAGATAAAGAATTTTGGTATTGGAAAGACAGAAGGTCCTTCGACGGAGAGACCTACGACCAGGGTAATAAATCTGAAAACAAATGAGAGATGTAACAATACATAGACCCATTGTTAGTAGAGTTAGTTAGACAAACAGTAGGAAAGACAGATATTTACAGGTTAGTGTGTTAAGAAGGAAATTATTTACAGTTTGATGTTGTTTGTATTTACAAATTTACATAAAATAGGGATAAAGGAGGGGGAAAAGGTGTAAGAGAGAAGGCATTTAAAAGAGGAATTGGGGGGGGGGGGGGATTAGGTATATTAAACCTATGTTTTTTTGCTTGCCAAGATCGACTAGACTAATAGGTAAGCGATTGGACTAATAAGCCTAATAATAAGGTTGATCACAATTGAACAGTTGGCAACCCCTAGTATATAGGGCTTAGATTTTTAACTTTGATTTTTTTATTGTATTCCTATTACCTTGATTTTATAAGAAGTAAACAATTATGCACTACCTAGTGCTTGTAAATGTTATACTCTACCTACTCAGCACTACCCAATAATATATGCATTTATAACATTTTTGTTTTATGATGATGGTTTTAAATTTTAAGATCTGCTATGAGGGCTTTTTACCAACACTGAAAGCTGTTGTTTTTCTGGGCGTGTAATATATAACAACTTCCCAAATTATCATTGCATTCAAATGAATTGTTTAGAAATCCAAATTCAAACATTCAAAGAAAGACTCATTTTTATATATATTTATTTATAGAGAACAGGCAAGTAGATATAATAGCAACTGTTGTTTAGGATTTATTGGTGCCGATTCTGTTGTACAGAACTAAACTAAATTTGGTCCCTCTCTATCTTTTTCTAATGTCAAACGCCAAAACGAGATAGCAAACATTTATAGCGATCACCAACCTACGTTTCAGCT
>WUAW01017504.1:0-11505 GCA_017165845.1 Thaumetopoea pityocampa | reverse complement strand
ACGGTGCTCACCGAGGAAGGCCGCGCGCCACGCACCGACCGCGGTTATAAACGAACGCAACGGCGTATCTCGCCGAGGGACGACACTGCGCCACGCACCGACCGCGGTTATAAACGAACGCAACG
This sequence comes from Thaumetopoea pityocampa, assembly GCA_017165845.1. Lineage (NCBI taxonomy): Eukaryota > Metazoa > Arthropoda > Insecta > Lepidoptera > Notodontidae > Thaumetopoea > Thaumetopoea pityocampa. The sequence goes on along the minus strand of WUAW01017504.1, from coordinate 11,380 downwards.
GCGCATCTCGCCGCGGGACGACCGTGCGCCACGCACCGACCGCGGTTATAAACGAACGCAACGGCGCATCTCGCCGAGGGACGACAGTGCGCCATACACCGACCGCGGTTATAAACGAACGCAACCGGCGCTGCTCACCGAGGAAGGCCGCGCGCCACGCACTGACCGCGGTTATAAACGAACGCAACGGCGCATCTCGCCGAGGGACGACCGTGCGCCACGCACCGACCGCGGTTATAAACGAACCCAACGGTGCATCTCGCCGATGGACGACCGCGCGCCACGCACCGACCGCGGTTATAAACGAACGCAACCGGTGCCGCTCGCTGAGGGACGTACTAATACTATTATACTAATAATATATTATATATTAATATTTTAAAAACGTATAACGTAATAGTTATACGTTTTTAAAAACGTATAACTATTTTGGGTAAATCATGTGATATCCAAACACAGTTATTTTTTTCTGAAAAGTAAATTTAACCACCTCCCAAATGATATTTCATAATCATCACCATCCCCAGTCCACGTTCGTTCCCCCCACGCACGCGCGGACCTCCCCGATCAGGAGGCGCATCAGGCCGCAGTGCACCGCGCTGGCCCAGTGCGGGTTGGTTCATAATCATTACCAACATCTACTCGTCGCTCGGTGTCCTCCTCGCAGCTCTGGTTTCGTTAACCCTTCGTCCCTAGCGCAATCAGACTCCCCTTGGAGCGCGCCTCCCGCTCCCCGCCGGGGTCCGAACGTGCGCCACCCGTGAAGCTTTTAAAAGTTGAAATTAGCGTATCAAGATCACAACAGTGCTGTGTATTTTATGCTTCACTACATTATGTATTAGTTATACAGAGATCTTTGGTGTGGTTATTTCATATTTCGTATTTGTGTTTAGTATCGTATTTGGTGTGGTTATTGTCATTCTCTGTGCACGTACGTTGTTACCTCAGCACTACCCAAGGTAGCCCGGCGGGGACCGCCTCAAGCATTAGTCCGCCTTAACACGTTGTGAGAGAGGTTTAAATAAATCAAAATCCTTGTTGTGAATTAATTATTAAGGTTAAAATGATTTGAATTCGATTTTTTAAGATGCGATTTTTGTGACGCCGCGCCGAGTGTATAATGAAATAAAGAATAAATAAACGATCAAATAAAGAAGCCACAGAATATTGACACGCTTGCAGTTCGTCAACGCGCAGAGGCTGTTGTTTGTTCAAGTTCTTATTTAAATGAAGCGATGCCTAGTCAATAAAAACTCCCGCTTGCAGTGGCCTTTGCTTCTGAAGCAAAGAGTCGAGGACTCCGAAGCGGCTCACCGGAGCGGGGTTGTCTCGCGCCGATCGCTCGCGCACTTTTCAGACTAACTCGCTCGTGACCAGCCTCGCGCAGCCCCATTGTCGTTCGTGGAGCCGACGCACGGCAATTGTGTTGATGTAGGTCACCGGTTGTGTTAAATACCCGTTGACAAAAAATGCGGCGCACACTTTTTGCGCGCCGCCCGGCCGTCCCGACTTGACTGACAATAACACTAGAGTTACAGCGACTCGAAGTTAACAATCGCCATCGAGCCGCGCACAAATACAACACTCGGCGACTCTTCAATGTGTTTCGCGAACCGCGACCGCGCGCCCGTCTACCGCGTGCGCATATGATCACGTGTGGAAATCGCTTCTCTTTAGCGCTGAACGCTTTCGGGCGTGCGGTGGTGCGAACGAACCTGGGTTTATTTAATAAAGAATAATATTTATTGAAGAAAACCAAAATCTTCTCTAAATACCAATTTTTAGATATTAAGTTATGAAAATTACCGTAACAACAACATGTCGGGTTGTGCATCGAACGCGGNTCATCGAGCCGCGCACAAATACAACACTCGGCGACTCTTCAATGTGTTTCGCGAACCGCGACCGCGCGCCCGTCTACCGCGTGCGCATATGATCACGTGTGGAAATCGCTTCTCTTTAGCGCTGAACGCTTTCGGGCGTGCGGTGGTGCGAACGAACCTGGGTTTATTTAATAAAGAATAATATTTATTGAAGAAAACCAAAATCTTCTCTACCAATTTTTAGATATTAAGTTATGAAAATTACCGTAACAACAACATGTCGGGTTGTGCATCGAACGCGGTTATATCTATGCCTGCACGGGCAACAAAATTATCGACAGCAAACAATATTGCGTACACAGGGGACGCTCTGTGTGAGGGCTCCGTCTGGTGGAGGTAAATACCAAACGCGAAATGTGCGCCAGATTTTATTACTGTGTGGTTCACGAGCGCGGGCGGCGCGCGGCGCGCACGCGCACGCGCTGACGGACTACGGCGCTACAAATATGTAACCGACGCTAGTTTAACAGTATTAACAGCGTGAACAGTGAAACCCTTTTTCAATAGAATAGAATATTTATTTGTAACGAGTATGATTACCAAAGAGTTGAGTTTGATACAATGAGTGCGCACGACCCGGCCACGTCGGGCCTACAAATGATTAAAAAAGATACAACAATAGCTTACATCGGTAATAATATTTCTTTTCTCCACATGCGTCTTTAAGGTTTAGTCTGCCGGGGTAATAGTTATTCCTAAACGCCATAACCGCAAATGGCCGCCGTCAACGGTTAGTACTCGTTAACTGGTGACGCATTAATATCATTCGACCACCCCTTCCGCGGTTGTTCGTCCAGCGCCGTGATCGCAGTCGCGCCGCCGCGGCACCGCGCGCTCCGTCAACGAACGTTAAACCCAACGGCGTTTCACGACAATTATCTGTATTGACACGCAGGAGCGCGGCGAGTGCGCCCGCCCGCCACAGGAGTACCCGCCGTCTGACCACTCCACGAGTGCGACCGAACGCACCGGCTGCGCGCGTTCCGTCGCGGGAACATTTGATTAACGAGTGTACACGTCGCCCGCATACGTCACGCACACGCCGCTCCGCGACAGCGCCGCTCGCTCAGAGCGGTGCGGTGCGATGAAGTAGGGTGTGGTGCGGTGGGGACATTTTTAGGAAAAAAGTAGGTGAACTATTTGAAGCACAATTTTTACAAAGGCACGAACCTCTACGATCAGTTATTTACGACATTACGCATAAAAGTAGAGTGAGTGCGGTCATGAGTCCGCGTGTCGCCAACAACACAATGAGTAGATCCCGCGGCGCAGCGGGGCGGGGCGGGGCGGGGCGCAGTGCCGTTTGTTGCACATGATGTGAAACGTCATGGAGCCGTCTGTTGCGAGCGCGCGTGTTACGTAACACGTGACGCGGGGCGCGCGACCGTTGTACGCAGCAGGCGCTGGCGACACCCGGGGGCTCCCCCACCGGGTTGTCGCCAGCCTGCGGTCGTTCGCCGCGGAGTGGGCCGTGCTCTGCGGTAACAATCACCCAAGTATTGGGCTTTGACGCACATCGAACGGAAACAGAGCGGGCGCACGGCGCGGGGCCACCAGAGCCGCTCGTATGGCACCAAACATCCGCCGCCGCCGCGCCGCCGCCCGCACGCCGGCGGCGCTGCGCGCGCACTGACGGCGGGTGCGGCGGGGCTGGTTGAGTGGTAGCCGACTGTTTGTAGAGACGTATTTTGTGGGTTCCTTACTAATGTAAGGAACTACTTTACCTACTTTATAATACAAGTACAACAAATCAACTGTCTCGGTCAATCTCAAATACAATTTGATATCTATCGGATTCTCGACAACAAATTAAACGTTATCGCTGATAACAGTACAAAGTATTTCGATCACGAAACCTATTTTCATTGGAATATTTACTATATTTTTACTGGTCGTTTAATTTATATTGAATATTCGGCACCGGTCGGTACTGTGCCGGTCCATTTTGTATGTACTACATTGTTTTCGTCAGTTAAACCCTATTATTTCGCGGCACACTTTCAACGACCCTGTCTTTGGGTGGTGTGAAACAACGCCGCGTATAGCCATCTAATAATAATTGTGCAAATACACTTATGTCCCGGCACGAGGTTCCCGCGATCACTATAATAGTCGCGTTCAGTTCAATATTATATTTTTAATACTGGCTACTCTGAACAGCGATATCTTGTATTTTGCATAGAATTCCAAATTCAAATTAATTTTACAATATAGCTATGACATTTAAATTTAGATTTTCTTTCATGGCGCTGTTCCTGTGAGCGTGGAAAAATTAAATTTTCGCGTTGTTTTCAAAAATTACTTCCATGGCGTCCCCGACGCAGCACACAGGCGCAATATCCACGACGTGTGGACCGAGCGCCGCCATCGCTTCCCTTTAGGAAATTATTATCTCAATAGAGAGCCCCGCGGCCGCGGCCGAGCGGAGACGAAAGTTGATAACAATGAACTGAAAACCATAGCGGAAGCAGTTCTATCAGAAATTACGTCGGAATTATCAGCAGCCTGCGGTGTAAGTGTTAAGACGATACTGATTCACGTCACGTCAAATTAGAAAGATAAAGAGCTCGGAAAGTGGGTACCATATGAACTTACTGAGCAACAACAAAATCGCGCCGTAATTTTCATAAGCAATGTTCAAATAACATTGATAAGTTCCTTGTCCCTCATAGTTCGAGGGCATCTCTGAACGTGAATTAAAATTCCTTCATGTGATTCAATTCCAAAAAGCGTGAGTTTCGCCTCAAAATTCACTTTTTTCATTCTCAAATTTCAGGTTTTTGCGTGTCAACGGAAACTGTACACGAGTTTAATATTTTCACATTTTACCGTCCGTTATCTAGCCTCAGACCGAACTGCTCACCACTTCACCGCGCGTGCTGTTACGCATGCAGTTGGTCATAATCTGTGAAGGGCCGCTTTCTGCATTCATACTGCAGGTCCGATCCATTTGTTGGGATGCAACCTGGAGCACTTGTTCTTACTTCCACCAAACAAGATCTGTCAAAATGTCCAGCCAAGTCTATGGAAGTGATGTACAGGGGAGATACTTCGAAGCATTGGGATGAGGTAAGTATAGTGGCATTGAGTCATTATTTAACTGAACAAACGTGCTCGCGGTCAGCGCGACCACGGCGCGGTGACGTCACGCGGCGGTTTGCTCTGAACAAACAGCATTTATCATCTGTTAACACTTTGCTTTACGAGATATTCAGCAAACAGTGTGTTGACAGTGGCCGTGCCGCCGCGTTCCGGCACACGAACTCGTGCCACGAGGCGTCCGAACAGAATATCAGCGGCACTTTGAAAAAAAGGAAAGTGTACCAAACGAGAATCCAGCTGGGCGTGACGGCGGACAGTGCACCGGACGCCGGTACTGTGCCGGTGGCTGGTCGCGTCGTGCACGCGGAGCGCATCGCGCACCCTCGTAATTAACACACGCGCGGCGATGTACGCGGCTAATGTACAGCACACGAATGACGTGCGCGGTGCGACCGGGCGCGTCGGCACAGTGCCGCGGCGGGCTCGTCTTGCATTAGCCAGATGTATAGATAACGCAATAGTGTTTAAAATATTTAATTCTCTGTTGTTTAATTAAGATGTGGACATCAGGGGAGCGAAAGAAAAGCTAAGTACAATGACAATACACAGGGTTTTAACCTAAATGTGATGTCGGGTCATTTGTAAGCGGCGGCGCGTTGCCTCATGTTGCAGCAGGCGCACTCTGAACGACGCAGGTATCAGCATTAACGTTGCCCACACGCTGCTGTTCACCAGTCAGGTGCCGCCGCAGACGTATTCAAAGCTGCCTGTCGTGCTGAGACAGGTGGCAGGAGGGTGTTCCAACCCTCGCAAGCCGTACACCGGGTACTACGCCTAAAAGCCTTAAAGTCTGTGTGACCCACTCGAGAGTTGTTCTGAGCGCTGGCTAACGCACCGCCCCCTGGCGACCGGCCAGTGTACTGTACAGGTACGCCGGCTGCCTATATTTAATGAGCCCGAAAACGAGACCAGCTAGCTAAATACAGTTTAGGTTTGAATTTAATTTTAAGAACCGAGTGCATTTTAACAACAGTGTTATGTACTTAAACCATTAAAACTATCATTTTTGATGTCCTTGTTGCGTTATGTAGTCTAGTAAATTACATATTACACGTGAGCACAGACATCGGTGCGGCCGCATCACATCGTAAATAACTCGCTCGCTCGGTCGCACCCTGCATCGGTTCGCGCATCACACTGTTTATCGAGAACTTGTGTGGCGGCGGTTTAACGAACTATTTAAACCATTGAATGTTTTTTTTTGATAGTGGTTGTGACCCTGCCTTCTGGGCCGAATGGTCCGGGATTTAAATCCTGGCAGGAACACAGTTTGTTTGATGAACACTAATGTCTGTTATCGAGTCTTGGATGTTTCTCTATACATATAAGCTATATAAAGAGTACACGGTTTCTATTATAGCATTTATCTCTATCGTTATCTAATACCAAGACACAGGGAATCCTAATATGGGACTGGGTCAATGTGTGAGAAAAAGAGGACCCTCAGAGAGGATGTTCTCTAAGTCTGGTTACATATTGTCATCTAGAAGAGCAGGTTGCAGAAGCAGATGCTGTGGACCAAACTTATTCCATTAACCAGAATTGTGATTTGTTATTTACAGACGTAAAATAAAATCAGAAATATTTTTTTATTGTGCTTGTTTGATGATTGATTTCATTGTGTTGTAGTTTTTAGAAAAATTAATACAAAACTTATGATTAGACTTCAGTCTCTTTATTTTTACATAAAATGTAAAAAAAAAAAACCTAAAAAATGAATTGTTTTATAAATTCATCGGTATATTTCGGTAAAAAAAATTGTAATCGGTTCGCATCACTAGCCGTGACCCGACGCCCAACACTGGCGTTAATTTAATTATTGAACGCGCACCGGGGAACACGCTCCGCGATCGATTATCGCCTTCGACTTATTCTAGCCAAAATATTTAGCGGAACGACAGCTAACGACTGGAGTGTACTAAGTGTAGTGCCGATGGCGAATGTTAGTGGGCACGGCCCCGGTGTCCATTACGAGTGAAGGTCAGTGAGTCCAGATGCACAGGATACCTGTATCCTCGCCGTAAGGAGGATGTGCATCCGTCGCCGCCCACGGCACGCGCGAAGACGTCCCGACGCACGAGGTCGGAGCCTGCACCGCGGGCCCGGGTGACGCAGTTAAATCATCCGTCATCTCTCTTAAACAACTGTAGAAGATTTTTTCTTCAATACATGTGTAATTGAAAATTATATTTAAGGAAAAATTTTTAGGTGCTAGCGAAAGCAATTAAATTGCCTATCTGTAAGTATTAGTCGCAAATTAAAATGATGTGACTTCAATGTAGGCACGTAATCAATATTTTTTCTCAGTTTCATGGTTCTGTCCTAACTTAATTTTATGAAATATTTATTTCATTAAAAATTATTTAAATGCGATGCTCCGGCGAGCGCATGCGCGCGCGCGGGCCGTTCTTACGTGCGCGTCCGCGATTCGGTCCGTTTACGGTATCGATAAATATTTATTGAAGGCACCGTGCTGTAGTCGCCGCTGTCAATGTTTATGTGTCGTAAAACGAACGAGGTTATGGTGCGGGCGGCGGCTGCATTCACTCACGCGCCCGTAAGACGCGCGCGCCGCGTGCGTCGCCCGACCCGGTGTTACCACCGACATACGCCACCAGCGACGAGTCATAAATGTACACCATATTTGACACAGTAATTCGGATACTATGTAAAAGATGTATAAAAGAATTTAGTAAAAGTATGAGACACTCGGAGAAGGGTGTTGCATAACCGCAGCACAAATAGGTTGTCCCGACACCGCGGAAGGCGCGCGCCCGGGGCGGAGACACTCGTCGGAGATCCCACCCAATTTTGTAATTCATTCATCCCCAGCGGCTGGCCCGGCGCGCGCAACGCGAGATATTTGGCGCACAGTACAGTTACCGACATGGATTTTTCCACGTTTCCCCAACATGCACGCCGCGACCGACTAAGTTGAAGACGTCAGTGTTAGTCGTGAAAACATTACAACGTCGCCCTTTGTAACTAACGCCTCAACTGTGACATTTTAGAATGTAACTAAGTACATTTACATTTAGATTTTTATTTCAATTTGTATGCAATTCTCGTCATTTTAGGACTTGAACGACTGTGTTGTGGTAAACAAAATGGAAAATTTAAATAAAAATTGTAAGTAAATAAATTTAACGACGACACTGCACATTATACAATACCAGCTTTTACCCGTGCCTCCGCCCGTGTGGACGTCGGTTTTCCGTTACATCGGAAATCCCGAAATATACTTACAATCACGCTTTTTTCCCTGGCTTATTAGCGGGGAATCGAACCCTGGTCTCCCGTGTGACAGTCGGGTATACTGACCATTATACTACCGAAGAATTGGGATAGACAGAGACCACTTCTTTCCACTTATTTCGAGCAAAGTAACTGTCCGTAGCCCAGTTTTCGCCTCCGCGGGAGGATGTGTCGGGTGGCGAACCACGATCGAATCGTTTTTGTTACGTTCAAAAGCATTAAAGATCCTCATTGCGTTCTCGCGAATTTCGAAACAATCATATATTTATATAAGAAGTCTTAGAACCACTTACGCTCTCGTACATTAAAGGCGACTACTAAAATAGAGATCAAACTATATCCTACTATATCTTAAATTCTACTGGACCGATTTTGATGAAATATGTCGCAGTATTTAAGTCGGAAAACACCTTTAAGAGTGTAATTACTTGGACCAAAATCTACCCGCTGGTTTTTCTGTGAAGTTCGAACAAACAAACATCGACTGATTTAAGAAAGAAAGAAAATGAGAAAAAAATTATTTGATACAACTACTACAAAGGTACGGAAAAAAGAGAAAGAAAAGTAACTGTACCACACGGGAGCCGGCTCAGCGTGATCCGCTGGGTCCCTGGTCGTGCCGCTCAGACATCAACGTACCACATATCTCTACCACATATATTTGGTATCAAAAGGCCCTAATTAGTCGATCCGAATGGTTTTTTTTATTTAATATTTTTGATTTACAAAATTTGACATTTAACAATTTTATAATAGTACAGATAGATATAAATCAAAATAACTGTCCCGCACTGTTTTAGAAAACAAAATTTTCAAAACAATATTTTCTGGTGGCGGGCGCGCCAGGTCGACTGTCAGTGCCCCCGGGCGCCGTCGCGAACAGTGCGCGCGCCCACCCCGGGGCCGCCGCCCCGACGACGCGCGGTCGCGCCGCGTACCAGTTGCACGCCCATTGGTTTCGATTCTGTGCCCCACAATACCATTAACGATCTAACGAACCTTGGAAACGAAAGCGTGACCTAGAACCTGTACTATCTAGTACCTAAACGGCATCTTTAATGTCGCACACCCGATTGTGATGCGCGTCGCAGGCACGGCGCGCGGCACAGCGCGCACCTTTAAAGCACAAAGGGGAGAACAAGCGTGCGATCCAATTGAACGTGAATACGACGAGCCGGTGCGTGACGCGGACACAATGCGCTGCATTGAGCCGCCAGTGGGTCAGCGTGCGGCGCACAATGGGCGCCGCTCACACGCGTCCCGATGGGCCGGCGCACCAGTGATGTCACGCCGGATGCAGGAATAATGCGCCCGCGCCGGCCACAATTAACAGTCGCGCGTAACGCGGTGGCCGGCGCCCGGCGCAGCTCCGGCCAACGAAATGGCAGAACTAGTTAAAGCACCGCAAAGGATGTGAGGTTCAAGTTATTTGGAAGACTGTTGGTTGATAGCCAGTAGAAATCACTTTACATAAGGTTATTTAATGTCTCCGGATTATTCGAATGATTTGATTTAATGAGCAAACTAGTTTGACTGTCATTTTTACTTTCTGATTCAATAACTACCTGATTGGTAAAACAAGAACGGTTAATTATTGCAAATCAATTAGAACAGCTGGGCGCGCTGTTAATTAGGAAATGAGCAGTTACGTAAATGGTGCATTACGTTGCGTGATGCGACTGCGCAGGGCTGCGCGGTGCACGACGCTTTCATTAAACTTATGAGAATAATCCACCCAAACTTAGCCGTGTACTTTCTGTCCCACAACCAGAACATTAAACACCGATTTCAAATAAATCGACGAGCTGTTGACACGGGGCACTGCTCCCACTGGCACACCTTGGTACCAAACTAGAATGGAATATAGTTTTATTGAACACTAGGTTAACACATTTTAGTAAGATATTAATATTACAACTACGTCGTGTCGGTCTTATCGCACACCCCAAACCAGCTGGGCTCCTTACTTATACAACTCGCAGTTATAATGTAGGACAAAGAGTCATCTACAGAAACAGCCTGATTCGTCGGCGCCCTTCCTCGGGGCCAGCCCAGCGCACGTTGTTCGCGCAGTGGGTACAGTGTTCGTATCGTATTGTCTGTCCTTGTCAGTAATCGTATACCTTATGGAAGGGCGGAGTCTTCTAACTGAAGTTTTGCGAACTTAAAAGAAGTCTCTGGATAACTAAAGTTACAATAAAATTGCAACTGGGTTAAAATTGAATCCGTAAGAAGACTTGCTCTATTCTTCTTACCTGCCGCATGCGGCACCGTTCTGCACTTGAAAAAAGTTGATATTACGCTAAAAGAGACCTGCCTCGTCATCGCCGTCTGCCCCAAACCAACACCTCTGAATACTCTTCGGCAGGTGTAAATCCACCTGGTGTTTGGCAGGAAGTCACCTGTGGTGCCGCACAAGTGACTATTACACAAAGCGGGAGAATGAGAAAGGCAACCCCTGCACGCCAGAAAAGACTGACAGAAACCAAATCCAACCACCCAAAGGAGGCATTTATAAAACTTAGGATGTCCTATTTCCTTCCTTCTCTCTACCTCATACACTATCAAACGGCTGGAAAGCTGTCGCCCGGACATGACCAGCAATATAAAATGTGAAAATGACTGAGTCGACTGCGCTCACAGGACGGCTGTTGTCAGGATAACACTGTGAAATGAGGCTCAGCGCGTGAGAGCACGCGGAAGGTTCCGTCTCAAACCGGGGGGCACTCGCTCGACCGTCCTCTGTGCCCCGACGCACCGACGGCGCGGGCGACGTGAGCCTGCCGACCGACCATGCACTAAACGTCGTTAAAGTTGGATTCAAAACAATTTTAGACCAGCACTCGGGGACTTAAAACGTTCATGTATGAATCATGACACGAAAGAACTTATTTGTGTGACGCTCTGTCGAAAGGAGCACTTCGACAAAATACACTTCTAGACTAATATTACATTATAAAGATGTAAAATTTGTTTGTTTGTAAATTTGTGTGTAGAGGGTAATTTCCGGAACTGATAATTGTAAAATGTTTTTAGCGGTAGAAAGCTACATTATTGCAGAGTGTTATAAGCTATTGTAACGGAACGTTACATGATTAGTATAATTTATTACTATACTACTTATATATATATATATATAT
>WUAW01017503.1:7585-17588 GCA_017165845.1 Thaumetopoea pityocampa | reverse complement strand
CGCAGTGTGGGACGGCCACCTACGAGATGGACCGACGACCTGGTGAGGATTGTTGGGTCTCGCTGGATGCAAGTGGCTATGGACCGGTCGCGCTGGAATTCGATTGGAGAGGCCTATGTTCAGCAGTGGACAGCTATGGGCTGAAATGATGATGATGATGAAATGACCGAGCCGAGCGAGCCGGCTCAGTCGCTCATACAAACCCAAATAATACCAGTCGGCCAACCCGAGACTTGGCGTCTCGCCCGTTGACGGGCCCGGAACGAGCTGATCCACGACTCGAGCGTATTCGGCTGCTCGGGCGCCGATGCCGAAGAGTCGCGTCGGCGACGAGTCGGTTTGCGTTCATTTAAATGTAAGTCGAGCTGGCTCATTCAGTGACTCGAGCAACTAGAGCTAAATGCGAGTTGCTCATAGCTAAGCAAGACTGAGCCGCGAGGCGCGCGGAGCCGGTGACGCGTGCTGCAGCACGCTCGATGTCACTCACTCGCGAGAAAAGTCGGTCATAATCGGTTCAACTAACCGATTATATGAGATTCTTTGAGTCACGTCACTACGATAAATTTAAAAAATAAACCACAGTATCTAAACGCGGATTGCAGTGATATGTTATTTTAACTCAAAGTTTTAATTATTTTGACCGTGACATCTAAAATTACGTAGATTTGTGTTTGCGAATGAATTTTGTAATGTTTCAGATTGATTGCGTTTTTTCTAACAGTGTCTGTCTAACAGTGTCAAATGGGACTTCGCAGTTGGAGTGGGGTATAACAGTGGTTATCACACATTACTCCGAATACGAGGCGCGCGCGCGCAAGCTCTGCCCCCCCCCCCCCCCCGGCAGCGCGTCCCCTGGCGGACTCTCGCAGCATTTCGCTTGGTGTGTTGCAGTGCGGCCGGCGACAGGGGCGCCGTGGTGGCGGGCGGCGCCGGCCACCAGAGCGCGCACGCGCACCTCTCGCCCACGCGGATATTTTGCTCCGCGCTCCTGTTCCCCACCATATCCACGATAATAGGCAAGATATTCTTCCGTTCCGTACGGAACAACCTGCACAGGACGGCGCTGGGCGGACTCGCGTACATAGCGGTGAAGGGGGCTTTGAAAATTTATCACAAACAGATGCTGTACATTAGGCATTCGAGCAGAAAAATTTTAGACTACACGGAATCGAACCTGAAACTGTACAGAAGCGCTGCCACTCCGACTGCGACCGACGCCGTGTCGAGCACGCGGGACGACCCCGAGCGCGTCGTGTAACGCCGGCGGACGCTGTGCGTGCGACGTGCGCGCAACGTGCGCGCCGCGGGGCGCGGCCGGCGGGCTGCAGGGCTCCGCGGTGTGTTTTGTGAAACGTTTACTTTAAGATAGTTTTATATTTTATGTAAACTTTTGTATATTTCGAACTGTAATGTTTTTATTTGATAATGAAACTCGCCTTGAACACAATACAAAGCGCCACTGTGCCTCCACACGTGGAGCGCACGCGCAAGGCGTCACGCTTACGTTTTAGTACAAGTGAACTTTTAAAAAAACCATTAAGCTTCATGAACACCCGCGGCGCGGTGGATGCCGCGCGCGTCAGTCACTTGCGCACTGAAATTATCTTTTATTGTACTGAGGTAAGCAATAATCTATTTAAAATAAAACAAATATAGTACTTTAACAGTGTTTATATTATTAAAAAAATTAAATCAAATGAATTTATTCTGTTCTAACAAAAGGCACTTTCTTAGATTTATAACATAAAAAAAATATTGAAAAAAAGCTTTTAAATAGATAACAGTCATCATCAGCTCGCGGCAGTCCACTGCTGGACGTGCGCCTCTCCCAAGGCGCGCCACTTACCCCGACCTTCGGCTGCACGCACTCAGTAGCGGCCAGCCACTCTCGGCAGGTCGTCGCTCCATCTGGCCGCGGGGCGTCCCACACCACGTGCGCCCAGACACGGTCTCCGCCGCACAACTCGCGCGCTCCAACGGTTGTCGGCCCTGCGACAGATGTGTACCTGTTCGAGCGGCCGCCTCGGTGACCTCAGCTCCGTGTCGGAGCCTCATTTCGTATTTTACCCAACAGACTCCGAGCAGTGCCCTCTCCGCAGCTCGCTGAGCAACTTTGAATTTGTGCATTAGGCACACCCGAGGTTGTCTTTACCCGGGGTTCAAGGGCTGCGGTGCACCCGGGCGCAGAGTCCTAGGGGGCGCAAGGCTCTCGTCTGCATTTTATCCAGTTTTGTGTAGTAAAATATGAAGAAAGGTGACATTGTGACGTCATTGGCAGCAACATCAGGTGGGGCGCGCCGTGTCGCTGCGCGCGGGCGACCGGGCCGCACGCGGTCGCGCCCCACGCTGGTAACACGACGCGAACGCGTCGGCGCTGTTGGGGCGCCACGCGCGGGCGCGTTGCCGGACGCGCGTTTCTATAGGTACTCCTCATGCTCGTATCGTTGGGTATGAGCCATCAATGTCATGCCGATGCGGATTTACTTATTATGTTTATGGGTCGACGATCCACTGGCGAGTCCATGTTTTGTGCCAAATGTAACATTTTACGATGAGAAAAAATTAATTTTGTCATTTTCACTAAATTATAATAAATTTCCACTAAATTAATAAGTAACCGTGTGGGCAATTAGTAGTTATGCGCAGTGATCGCTGGTCGTGACGGGGACGTGTGACGGCGCGGCCGGCGGTCACCGCGCGCCCGACGCGCTCGCCGCTGCGTTGCGCGTGCGACGACGGTCGGTTGGCGGTCGGAGAGGCCGTACTTGATGATATTGTAATCTGGTCAAGTGTCGAAGTGCCTTTGCAATGAAATTAAAAATCTTTTGATATTGAAAGCGTTGCGTTTGATTGACGAGATGACGTCTGTGGCACGGCCGGGTGCAGGTCCGCCGGTGACGTCACACGAACGCGGCTCACCGCGCGCCCCAGAGGTCCGGGTGCGTTCGGAATATTAAATTCAAAAATAACGGCGGTTTGTTCCCAACTAGAACCCAGCTGAATATAATAATTTGATATGATCGTGTATTCATTCGTAACGAATATTCACAGAAAAGTTTCGGGTATTTTTATTGTATTTTGTGTAGTTACTTAACAAATATACAAAATACAATTAAACAATACCAAAAAATTTATCCGTAAAGAGGGTAAATTTTACTATCGGGTGCTGAACCACGACGCCGCCATTTAAGGTTTAAAAGCATTAAAAAGCCTTATTGCGTTCCCACGAAAAGGAAGGAAAGGAAAGTGGGTAAGGTAGGTAAGGTGTATAGTATGGAATTTGGGAAAAGGACTATAGGATACTACTATCTCAGAAGGAGCAGGAAGAGACAGTAGTAGCTCGGGGGGCCGGGGTCGCTCACCCGTGTACTGAAGTCTATTTGCCGGACAGGCTAAAAGACTAAGTACTGCCTGACCTAATTCAGTGATTACATTACACTATTAATTATAGTTAATCAGTTCTTAGCTCCGCCATTACACCTCACCCCCTTTTTTCTCCTCTTAAAATACAAAAGTTGCAAGCCTATAATTGTAGATAGTACAGCCAACTTATACAGTTCAGCCTGCAAGTAGTGCTATAATAATTCAATTAATTAGAGCTAATACATTTATTAATTGCAGTTATACCCTGGAGTACAAGAATTCCAAGCCTATTTCTCCTATTATTACGTATAATATTATTTTTTCCCTCCCATTATTATGTTTAACATCACTGCTGCGCACGCGCAATACAAGAACCAACATAATTTACTCACATGCGACATCAGAGCCCATTGTTTACTATATATGTATATTACCCAAAAGTGGAGGAAACTTAGTAGGAAGGCGGACCCTGGCAACGGAAGCCGGGATTAATAACGCCAAGAAGAAGAAGATTGAGAGCAGCCTTGGAGTTGGAGGTGAGAGCGACGCGACCGTGAGGTGTTCACGCGCTGGCTCCGACGTCCCGCGACGTATTCGGAGCAGAACTAGACATTTTCAAATGATTCACATAAAAAAATAATTCAATCACAATACAATGACTAATGAAGAATTTTAATTTTCGTAATGACGTCCGGTGCGTCAGCGATTTGCGTACACCGCGAGAGGGCGCGCGCCGCGCCGCTCCGTGCAACAGCAGACGCGCGAACAGCTTGCACCAGCAGCGTCTTGCGGAGCCCGAGCACCTTACGACATTGAGTGTTCGTTCACTAGAGCCCGACGTGGGTCAGGTCCGCGGCTGCGCCAGGGCGCGCGCTGGCGGCAGGCTTCCGATAACCTGACAACCGATCTCCGTCGGGCCCCGCACTGTCTGCGGCTGCCGCCTGTGCCGTTGAACCACCGACCGGCGCGCCGTGCCGTGCCGTGCCGCGCCCCTAATGGCTGCTATCAGCTCCAAACAAACAGTTATCGGTTTATTATATAAACACGAAATGGTCGAAAACATACCACCACGCTGTCGCAGTGGTGTGACACAGGCACGCACAGGGTACCGGGGCGGGCGGTGCGTGCACGCGGCGCGCCCGCAGCTCGCGTGAGAACGTTCTAACTGCACGCGCTCAGAGCACAAAGAAAATTGTTATACTTATATAGAAATAGAGGTATATCTTAGCCGCTTTTGTGGAGATCCCTAAGAGCGTTATCTATATTCAGCGTGCGACAACTTTTCTTCAAAATACTCCCTTATTTTTGTAGTCGGTTAAAACAAAGCATGCCTGGGTTGTACATATACATAACAATATATGTATATGTATTGTACTTCATGCCTGTATTATATGAATAGTCGTAAAATAAAACAATTCAAATGATAGCTTATTGTAATTAACATTTGAATAAGAAGTGGTATACACAACCACGTTTAATCGACATTTTAGTTCAACAATAAAACACTAATAACTAACACTTGTATAGTCTGTCTCAAATATTGCAAACGAACACACGCACGCACACACACACACACATACACACACATGAATACACTCGACGTAAATCAGAGGGACTAGGGTTCAAGACTCGATTACACGGGGAAATGAATGAAATATTTACTAAAACTGCAAACGTAACCTAAAAAACTATCAACCCTCAAAACATTTCGACTGCCATCATTGGACAACATCATTAGGCAACATTCATGTGTTGCCTGGTGTCGGAAATCAGATGTGTACGGTAACTCAAAACAATCAATATACAATAACAAAAAAATATGGGTTTTTAGATACCTTACTTAATATTTAATATTTTCTGAAATGTTATATAATATAGATAAAACATTTTAACATAAATTATGTAATAAAAACTATTTCTTATTATGATTAATAACAAACAACTAAATTGAATCAGAACACATATACCGGCAACATTATACTTTTGTCAGATGATTATGCTCTCAGAAAAAATGATATCTATCGTAGTGTAATTTAGAGCCAGCTACACATTGTTTTTATTTGTACGGATTATACCGATAGCAGCCACATCTCTCGGTAGCGACCGAAAATACTATCTGAATATACCCGTCTAAGTTAACTAGGAGTACCTAGTTAACTTAGACGGGTATATTCAGATAGTATTTTCGGTATATATACGGTATAAGAGAATAGTTACATTTTTGTACCAGTGAATTGTGTATAATAGTAATTATACACAATTCACTGGTACAAAAATGTAACTATTCTATTTAGTTTCTTCATATGTATTACATTTTGCGAAAATTTGTCCATGATTGTATCCCCTGGGTAAGAGAGCGGCGCGCGCGCCGCACGTCCGTCGGCCGGCGCGCGGCGCTACGCGCGGCGCGCTGTAATCGTGCCGATAACGCCATTAGCGAGATACACATTATAAAGTGTTTATCACGTAAGCGGCGCGGCCGATAAACATCGCCATACACACTCACATTACAACAAGTATGTCTGTCCGTTCCGCGGCCCGAGCATTAGGCACGACACCCATCGGGGCGCGGCACTCCCAAAGAGGGGGGACCTCGCGCGCATTCGGCGCTCGGTACACGAACCTCACAGACCCAGTGGCGTGAAACCGGGATTCGAACTCGCAACCTTTCGTTAGCATCTCAAGTCTACTACAGTGCGATACGACTGCGGAGTGCCGCCGGCTGACTTCGTGAGCCTGATGGGTGCGTGCTGAAGGCACGAGTGAATCAACTACTGAGTGCGCAGTCGCGCAACTACCATTGCCGTGAACGTAACGCCGCGTGCGCTGCTGACGCGGCCATAACGACGACTGACGCACTCGGAATGGTAACGAATAGGTGTGGATACTGGAAACAGTGTAGCGGTCTTATAAGTGGTGGTGGATGAGGGAGGTCTTCATGGTGAAATAAACTATCTCGACTCCATGGTAGCTACCGTTTATTCGAGCTGACGGAGCGGACGGCGGGCGACGACTGGCGTGAGAGCGCGTCCAGTCGCGCGGTCACCGCGTGTCGTGTGGTGAGCGACATCGAGTTACATTACAACGTGTCTCTACATTATTCCTCCCCTTTTACAAAATTTTTGTTCAAAAATTTTCTACATGCAATACAATTTATTAATGTCTGACAATACACAGAACTATCTAAATACAAACTTACATTCATAGAACGCATTCTGCGAAACAATTGTATCAACCAGTGCGCGTCGTACTCGGAACGCGCGCGCAGCGAATAACTAAACGAACGTCGCTTACACATGAATAGTGCTTAAAAAAAATACATTACAAAATACACATGCGCAATTTGTTGACTAACATACTACTTATATTCAATGGCATTACTTAAATAAACTAACACAATACCACAACACTTCATAAAATATACCTTCGTTGTCCTCCACGTGTTGCTGTAATGAAGCGTTCGTGCGGAGGCAGCAAAGATCAGGTGCGTGACACTATACGTATGATGACCTCGGTGCTGCAGCTCCTCGTATGCAGCGTCTTGGTGCGTGACACTATACGTATGATGACCTCGGTGCTGCAGCTCCTCGTATGCAGCGTCTTGGTGCGTGCTCCCTTCTCTTTAAGGTATAATAATAATTAATATTATAATAGGTATAGTATAATCTTTAAGGTATAATAAATTTATTTACGCCCAAGTACGATACGGCACGCGTGAGACGATCTACCTGTCGCACTCGCCGCAGTGCCGTCGCGTCGCGTCGCGTCTCGGCGGCTGTCTGCTTGCGTGGTGCTGTCTGCCCGGCCGTGCAGCCGTAGGGTACACATGTTGCTGCAGCTGTTAACAGTGCGGTCGCTGCGCGCGGCGCGTGCCACTCCGCTGGGTGCGCGCGTGTTCTGTCGTCTTCCACGCGCGCGTTTACCGAATTTAAACGTACGCTGTACGGAGGGTGCGGTCGCGCCCGCGGCTCGGGCGTCCGGCCGCAGCTGTAGCGCACGGCGGACGAAGCCGCGAGGCGCCACCACTCGCGTAGATAAACTCAGTATAATCTTATCGGAGATGAAATTATGGTAAATAGCGGTGACGGCTCACTTCCTCGGAGTGCGTGCCGGGCGGCGTGTCGCGTGCTACCGGTGCGGTGGACCCTCGCCGCGGGACGCGCCACAGGTGAGCCATCGTCTGCGAGCGTCCTCCCCCCGTCGTGGGAGGAGGGTGTCACGGGCGGAGTGATAACCGTCACGTAGGTGCTCGTTGTCTGTCTACCGACGTTGGCCTCAGGCCGGGCGCTGGCGGACGTCGGCTGTACCGACCGCTTCCGGACGGCCGGCGCCAACTCGCCGCCGCCGGCCGGTGCCAGCCAAAGGTGTACGCACCCTTATTACATTTGGCACCAGCTGGTGTCCGCGCCTCGTTACCACCGACACCGGCTACTTACACCTTATTTGACGCATAGAACGCCTTGCGCGGGGCGGATCAGCTCGCGGCACGCGTTGAACAACGAGACGGTCCTTGGGGGTCCCCGATGGACGCCCCTGAGTAGTGGGCTGTCCCGCGCAGTGCCAGCACCAGGCAGTACTCACGGCAGCACGTGTAGCGCACAACGCCGTGCTCCTGAGGATTATTCGGGGGAACATTCAGAGGTGGTGTACGCGTAAGAGCCACCCTTTACATGGTCCCAAAATCCTCGTCACCGAATGTTGGAGGAGGAAGTTCGCCGCTGGCAAACGGTCTATCTGGCCCAGCGCTGGCCTGGGCCCTACCAACGCTACGAGGACGGCGTCTCCGACTTCCTTTCGGAATACGAGGGGCGAGGTCCCAGCGAGACGGCTCGCGCTGTCACCGAGAACACGCACCGCCGGCGCCTCGCGCAGCGCGCGCACTCGCGCGTCGCTTACCGCGCGTGAGGTCACCTGTAGTGTTCCCAAGCGCTGACGCGCCGCCTGACGGGGCGTGTATGTTGACATTCAGACGTGACCGGGCCCCGTTTGCTTCCAGATCGCGCGGGTACGTGACAGGCAGAAGTAAATCATGGCGAAGTTCATAAAGTCGATCTTCCAGCCGACCGAGAAGAAACACCATCACGACGGTAACTCTGACGAGGACAGAGCCGACTCGCCTCCAATGGGGGGCAGAAGGCAATTGTCCATATCGCGCTCGGGAAGAATGCGCCAAGCCAACAAGATAAGACACTCTCTAGCCCTGGACCTGTACGGAGACGTGAGTATATCATTGGTGCGAGGACAAACGTCATCGAGAGCACCATCGCGGTGCAGTGGACACGCACTCGCCTTTGGATCTAAAGGTCTGGGGTTCGACCTTCAGCCGAGCACGCTAATATTAGGGGTTAAAATATGAAATTACCGTTTCGTAATGAATAATTAAAAAATATGTAGGCTAGAACGTATTTATTTAATGAAGGTATCCACTCTCGCTGTCAGTAGATTTCTGCCATCTAACAGGAAGATCATTTAATCTTTTTCGACAAAACTGTGGATGTGGACTCCACAAACTGTGTGACCACATTATTGTTCTGATTTTTTCTAGTAAAAAAATTGTCTAAATCGCGGAAAGTGTCAGTCGGCCGGGGCGGGGTCCGGCGAGTGCGCGGGGTGGCGGGTGGTTCCTAGCCGCAGCTCTCAAGGTGTCGGGCCGCGCGCTCGGCCGAGTCACTAGCGCTGAGCCGTGCCGCGCCGGATCGTTCGGAGTCCTGCACAGTAGACGTCTGCTGTTATTGCTTGACCGGACCTGAGGAACTCCTCAGGTCGAAGTTTCCACTACGAAAGCGGTTAGACGGGTAGCGCGCGGCGCGTTCGTGACCGGGTCCGCTCCAAACACCGCGCTGGCGTTACGAGCAGGTCCCGCCGCACGGTCTCCGCGCGTCGGGGCTCGTGTCCCAAGCTCAGCGCCGCCGCCGCGTCCACCTCCACGTTGGAAGCTGATTGTAAAAAGGATCGAAGCGCGGATACCGAATGTCGTATTTATTTTTTAATTTAAAATGTTACAGTTTCCGTGCGCGCCAGTCCCGCCCTGGGCCGACGCCGCGCGGCTCAACTTTCATTCAAGGCGGCGCGCGCATTCAACGACAGCTTCATACTTAAACCGCTGTCTCTCCCCGCGCCCCTGCCCCGGGCGGCCGGGCCCGGCGCCGGCGCGCGTCCCCGCACTGCCGTCCACAGAGGATCTGGTGCTGGTTTCCTCTCTCGTGTCGCGTTACGTTTATAAATTGTATAGGTTCGGACACCGATCGTTCAGCGTGTCGTTAGTGAAATGTTACTTTTACTGAACAGTATAAAGAGGAGCGGCACGGTGAAGTGTCGACCGGCGCCCGCGCAATCGCTGCTTTCAGACGATCGGATCGCTGATCGTATCTAAGTGTTCGTGCAGTCCTTCCGAGCGCCGCTTTGAGCCGCTGCGCCGTTATCAGTCAACGAAATTAACTTTTTGCGTTTTCCACAAAACGATCTGATGCTAGATACAGATTAGTTTATAATCACATTGTAATATCACGATGGAAATAGACGCTCAGTGCGGGTGCACCCGCGCGCGCCTGACGCCGGCGATGATTACGTCGGGTCGTGCTGCCGCCCTCCGCTTTCTGTGGTGATGTCGACATTCAAGATGTATGCCATCTGTCGAGCG
>WUAW01017501.1:582-11071 GCA_017165845.1 Thaumetopoea pityocampa | reverse complement strand
TTTCGCGAGCGCACCGGAATACCTTCGGGGAGCGGGGATCCGCTGAAAATAACGTTATTTCCGTGACTATACACTTTATTGACAATTCAAAAGCTCTGCTTCTGGTAATCTTCTATACATATAATAAAATCGTAAACGAGCCGTGTCTGTACATTGAATATTTTTTTCAAAAAAATAAAAAAACAATCTATACAGGTTGCACTTATGTTGCTTCAACCAAAAATATAATTTTTTGAAATTTTGTCTGTGCGTTTCTGCACGCTAATCTCAGAAGCGGCTGAACCGATTTGAATATGGTTTTCAGTGGTGCATTGTGGCAAGATTCCTGTAACATTTAGTGTTTGTTTCATTCCTATTAACGTCGGAGAAAACAATTTAAGTATAATTTCGCTCTTACCGATTGCCCACGCGGACGGAGTCACGGGCACAGCTAGTGTAAAATATATTGCTTTCGTCCTGTTCTTAAATCAGAGATTACCTTTTTGAATGATTGTTGCCTAATTGTGACATAAGGAAATACTTTTCGATAGATAATGTAGTTACGTCAATTTTTGCATTTAAACCCTAAAACAACATAAAAGTAACAAAACATTTTGAATACTTCTAGGAGTACACTGTTATAATGAAACTGGCTTTTGCCCGCGGCTCCGCCCGCGTGAATGTCGGTTTTATGCTACATGGAAAATCCCGTAACAATCATGTATTTACATAAAAAGCCTTTAATAAGAACCACTTAAGCTCTCGTACCTTAAACCAGCGGCTACTAAAACAGGGATCGAGCTATATCTTTAATTCTACTGGACCGATTTTGATGAAACAGCAGTTAATTAGTCGATCTGAATACTTTTTTTTAATGACTTTGATTTCCAAAATTTGATATTTACTAATTTTATAATAGTATAATTTATTTATTTATTTATTCTTATTGTACACAAACAGGTAAATACATTTGTAAATGGAGAAAAAAGATTTACAAAGGCGAGCTTAACTCAAAAATTGAGTTTTCTTCCAGCAAACCTTAGAGTGCAAAAGTATTTGAGACTGGAAGGAGAACAGGATCCAGTGTACTAGGTACAAAAGCATACACAATCATACTTATACAAATACCAAAACATACTAAAATATGTACACACATATATCATTTTGAGAGAAGGTGCTCCTTAATTCTTTCCTGGAAAACACTCAGAGAAGAGCTATCCTGAATAGAATGAGGAAGTGAGTTCCATAGGGGTGCAGCACACACAGTGAGACTCACTGTAACGACTGGATATGATAGTATAGACACAGTTCTAAAACCATTTATGATATAATAAAGATTAATGTGAATTATTTTAATGACAGTTTACATCCAATTGCATGCAAATCATCAATCATGCAATACCTATATATATACGTGCTTGATTGATACAATTTTGAATATCGTTGTCACTTGCTCGATATATTAATTATTCGACCGCTCCTGACCGGTAAATCCACAGATAACAAAACAAATTTGATCTGTGAACGAATCACTCACATGTTCTTTTGTCAATGTCAATCTTTAAATAAAAATATTTTACCGTCTACCGATAATCAAAAAATGTTATTTCTATTATAATAATATATGTATATTGATAAATTTTTACAAATAAAGTTATTGTGTATGATTTATATCAAAATAATAAATTACAGATTCTAACTACGACTAACTAAACACAGTTACTAAAATATAACGTATTTGCCAAACACACACAGTTATAAACACAAACAGTTATTAATTTAATTCTATTGAACCAATCATTTAGAATTAGAACGTATAACATGTTATTATTTTATGTAACGACCATCTCCAATAATTTTGCAAATATTATATTCAAATATTATCAAAATAAATAACTGCTTCAAAAGAACACTTAAAAAAGCCGATTTTTAATTTTTAAGCCCACAGTATAATCAATTTTCACAGATCGGTTTCATTTGTAATTACTTTATTTATAAGTAGCCTTTGCACGCGGCTTCGCCCGCGTGAATGTCGGTTTTCGGCTACATGAGAAATCCCGACACAATCATATATTTATATAATAAGCCTAAGAACCACTTTTACTTGACCTCTTGTACCTTAACGACGGCTACTAAAACAAGGATCAAGCTGTATCTTCAATTCTACTGTATCTATTTTAATGAAACATACCGCAGTATTTAAGTCGGAATATTATCTTTAAGACTAATAATTTAACTAAAATCTACACGCTGGTTTTTGCGTGAAGCCCGAACAAACAAACAAACAAAAATCGACGGATTTGGTTTCAGAAGCCCTTAATTAGTCGATCTGAATAGTTTGTTTTTAAACATCTTCGATTTTTGAAAATTTGACATTTAACAATTTTATAGTGATATTTATAAGGATTTGAATCTGAGAGGTCCGTTTAAAGTGATAATTTGTGTACTATGACTTTTTGAAATTATTACAAGATGTTGATCTGACTCAAATGGTTAATTATTCATCATCATCAGCTCGTAGAAGTCATGGTGGACATGGGACTCCTCCTAAAAAGAAGGAATTTTCCATAATCTCCACACTTGCCATGCGTCTTGAAGATTGCAGTAGATTTTGATTGAATAACAGGATAACAAGCTGCTCATTATCCACGTATGTCCCTCAACTGATTCTCCCAGCATCCATGGGAATATATGGAGTGAAGCCATTGTTAATATAGGCATCACATAGCAACTATGAGAGGAAATTATGATTTATCTCGGCATAATGAACATTGAAGTAAAATATAAGCAAATCTTTCTAAATCTTCATCGTCCCGACGCAAATCATAATTTCCTGTTTCAGCAGGATGTGCCTCGGTGTGGTGGAATCTGAATTGGCGTAAAAGTGAAAAGACACACGCGCCGCTTAACACACGGTGCAAATTATTAATCTGTGGTTTGACAGATTATAATTTTCATTTATAAATAATTTGATTTATGACATGATGACAGTGTTTTTGAGTAAATTGGTGGTGTAATGCTACCAGTCACGACTTGTTATCGGGTCGTAGCTTCCATTCGATTCCGGTCCCGTACCACTGAGTTATTTCTAATTCATGTACGGTCTACGTTGGTGGTTATTCTGCTGTAACAGAATTTTATTAAATTTACTTTCTCTCTCTCTCTGTCTTTTTCTAATGATAAACACCAAAACGAGACAGCAAATATTTTTAGCGAGTACCAACCTACATTTCTGTCAAACAGAACAAAAATGTTGCGTTTTGCGTATCTTTAGTCCGTATGTTCCAAAGTTACATCTACAATTCTTAATTTTAAGGTGTCTAAACAAAACTGACATCACCAAAATTGATGGCTATCTCGTTTTGGTATTTGACACTAGAAAAAGATAGAGTGAAACTAAATTTAGTTAAGTTCTGTTACAGTAGAATCACCACCGTTGCAGACACTAATGTTCTTAAGGTAGAAGGAAAATTTTGAGAGGAAACCTGCATGCTCGCATGGGTGTTTGGAGTCTGCCAACCCGCACTAGGCCAGCACAGTAAACTACGGCCTAATCCCCCTCCTGATTAGGGGAGATGTGTGCCCCTGTGGTGGGGACGAATATGGACTGGGGATGATGATGATAGTGTTCTTAAGAATGTTTGTAAGAATATACTTATTTACACGCTGTAACTAATAGGCAGTGCTGTTACTACAAAGCTTGCAAAACATCTGAATGTACGAACGCCTTTTTATATAAATCTGTGATTGTTTTGGGATTTCCCATGTAGCGGAAAACCGACATTCACGCGGGCGGAGCCGCGGGCAAAAGTTAGTTAATAATAATACTGAGTACTTATATTAACTGCATTTACTGAACAAAATTGATCGGCTCCAAAATTTTTGTATTAAATTAATTTTATTTGCGCAAATATGGCCATGTCTGCGAATTTTGCGCTCAGCTCAAGTGGCTTTCAATTCGCCTTCGCCGAAATTCTCGTAGCCTGACTCTTCTATTTTTATTCTCTTCAACCCAGCCGCTCTTTGTTATTTAAAGGAACGCTTCGAGTTCTTCAATGAATCACATATTGTATGATTGAGATCGTCAGAGCAATTGAGTCTTAAAATGCTCGTTTATTTCAATATTATGGAAATAATATTTACTGTCGAAGCAGTTGGGGTGTATAAATGGACTGTAATTTGAGGAACAGGAAGTACCTTATGGCTGTCAGGCGCTGGTTGAAATCAACATCCGTTCTCCAATTACCAACCGTCTCCGATATACAGCTTTGTTTTAATGTCATACTGAGCAACTTTTGATTAATTAATTAATTTCTTTTATTAAATTAAATTCAAATTTATTATATTTGCAATCTAAATTATGTGTTAATTTTTTAAAGAATATGGGTATTATTAATTAAAAAAACAGTTAATATTTAATATTTATGAATTTTCCACATTGTTAACTCAGAAATGTCAAAAGTGAGATTGACACCTTTGTTTATATATGTCTCAGATCATAATTGTAGTCAAAACATAAAAAATTATGATTATTATTGATATATATTATTTTATAAGATAAAATAATATATATCAATAAAATAGAAATAGATATTTTCATGTATAAACATAAAATGAGCAAATTTTTGGGCAGCGAACGACATCAAGATAAGGTGGCGACATTGAGTGCGCTCCGGCTGGTGCGCTGAGAGCAGTTAGGGGGTGTGATCAACCTCGTAAGGGTTCCTCGCAAGAGCTAAGGGCTTCAACTCAGGCAGGCACACATTGCACGTATATTTTCTATATGTACGAGTTCAGACATACAAGAGAAAAATATAAAAAGATTCCGAAGGAATCCCAAGCTATTATCATATATTATCAGTATAAAAATTTAGGTCAGGGAATACTTAGTCTTTTAGTCCGTCCGGCAAATAGACTTAAGTATACGGGTAAGCGACCTCGGCCCCCCGAGCTACTACTGTCTCTTCCTACTCCTTCCGAGATAGTAGTATCCTATACTCTATAGTCCTTTTCCTAAATTCCATATTCCCACTTTAATACACCTTTCCTACCTCATCCTCTTTCCTTTCTTCTCCCCTAAGCCGTGGGAACGCTGTGAGAAACAATAACACTTTTAAACCTTATAAAATGGCGGCGTGGTGGTTCGCCATCCGACACGTCTCGTTGCCCGCGAAGGCGAAATGTGGACTGAGGATAGTCACTTTGCTATAGCAAATGATCATTCACTATAGTGAACACTATACAGAGACCACTTCCTTCCACCTGCCATGACCACATGGCAGGTGGAAGGAAGTGGTCTCTGTCTACCCCAATGTGAAAGAGGCGTGACTATATGTATGTATGGAGTATGTACTATGGTCTCTGCTTACCCTTGTGTGATAACGGCGTGAGTGTATGTATGTTTTAAAAGTTAACGCAGAAGGTGTTTCCTCACGTAGGCGTTAAGGCCCTTCAGTGTGTAAAATCAAGTGCCATTTATATATGAACGCATTCTAATTACACGTACCTAAATGCAAAGGGTATGAGAAAATGCCTTTGAATTGCCGCGCTGCTCCGCGTAATATCTCTCATGATACGTCTGAATGTCACAGGTGGAGTACACAACAAATTTACATTAGTCTAATGGGTAAAAAAGAATAGTGAGATACCAGAAATCTGTGGTGTGGAAGATGTAGGGACAAATATAGAGAAAGGAATGCTTAGATGGGTCGGACACATAAAGAGGATGGGTGAAAGAAGATTGACGAAGCAGATTTATAAGACGAGTCTGAATGAGCAAATTGGTATGGGTCAACCCAGGCGAACGTATCTCGACCAAATCGAAGTCGTGTTAAAAAAGGCCGGGTTAGGAGTACCCGCAGCCGACAAGCTTATATGAAACCGTTGATGAAAGTAGAAGAAGCGAAAGATGTATGTTAAGATCGTAGCGAGGGGAAAGAAGTGATCTCTGCCCACCCCAGCGGAAAAAGGGCATGACTGTATATATTGTATACTTGACGGATCGTTGAGCGTCGGGACATTGCGTCTTCACTTCGATCGTCCATGGTGCATATGTGTCATAAGATTACCCTGCGGCTAGTCATTGGATTCAACTTTGCGTCCAAGATTGGTTTCAATAAGAAATAGCCAATATTTAACCTAACTACTGCACCACATATTGGCTTCTTTATCAACTTTGTAGCCAAACATTGGAAAGCGAATTGGACCACTTCCAATTGCGGTCGCAGTTCGAAAGACGATGGACGATTAATTATTTTCACTGACGGCTCACGCATACGGTTATTATTTGCAACGTACAAGAAAACTAAGAAAGAAAAAGAGCTACAACACGCGACAAATGATAATGTGTGACGCGCGCGCGGCACTTATCAATACCCACCCGCCCCCTCCTTTCATGCCCCTCGCTTTTGAACTTGTTTCGAAAATGGACTCGTTCAGCTTCCTAACATTGGTATATTCGCCCCTATATTGGTGCAAATATGGCCAATGTGTGTCCGCGACTTTAAAATTGAAACCGATGAGTTTGTGTTTGTGAGTCCCGAACCGCGGTTCATCGTCAACTGCTAACCAAATCTGAACGTCTCGTTTCCCACGGGGGCGAAAAGTGGCTATCGATAGCCACTTTGCTACATTAAACGAGCGTAGCAAGTGAAAAGAAGTGGTCACTGCCTACCTCAATTTTTCGGTAGTATAGTGGTCAGTATACTCGCATTTCATGCGGGAGACCGGGGATCGATTCCCCGCCGGAGAGCCAGAGGAAACAGCGTGATTGTATGTATGTATGTACGTATATATATATATATATATATATATATATATATATATATATATNNNNACAAACATTTGTCAAATGTAGAATTTTCGAAGGCTCTCCTATGAGCACTAACGTGTCTATTTTCCATTGAATGGAAAGTTTTACTGTTGGAGAACTCAGTTTTGAGTTAAGCTCGCTTTTGTACATCGCCTTTATTGTATTTTCTTGTACTTTTGTGTATACAATAAAGAATTAAGTACTTGTATAATGCTCAAATAAATACTTACAAGACTATCCTTGTATTTGTGTATAATAATAGTGCATTATATTAACTTTTACTGGCTTTCATTTTGTTTTTCTTTCTGATTGAATTGAAAATGTATTTATGTATTTTAATTTGAAAGAAAATTGGTATTGCCATCAGTAAAAATACCAGTGCTCAGTGGTTATTCGCGGGAGCCCTCTTAAGTATGAGTTAAACTATCCAAAATAGATTAAACTGTTGACAATTAATTCTATTTTGAAAACATTTAACGCTTTAGTCTATTATCATTTATCACAGTGGTACAATTACTGTAGTATCAAATGGTGCAGTTCGCGGCCGTCATTTGGTGCGTACCAGTAGTACGCTTCTCTTATTGTATTTTGGTGCTTTTAACGTGCGTTGAACCCCGCGTGCGCCAATGAGCCACTACGTATGAATTATGGGTACATTCAGCGCGAGGCGGGATCTCCAGGCGCTTACCTCAATCACCTATTGTAAAACTATCAACTACCAAATATCACTACAGACATCACATAACACACATACACTCACGCCGGTATCCCATAAGGGTAGGCAGAGACCACAGTTTGCTATATACTACGATCCTGACACACCTCTCTCGTCTCAACCACATCCGTACATCTTTTCATACACTTTCGTTGATTAGGGGTGCTACAAATTTGATCTTTTTGAAATCATTTGTTGATATGATCACGGTAAGTATTTTACACGTAAGATTGTTTTAAAAAAATTCAAGCAAATTTGTTCAAATTTCCTAATTAGAAATTCTCAGTAACAACAACTAGTTTGAAATTGTTATCGATAGATGGCAATAAGTTCGTCCCTTATCCTATTATACCGTACTTGATATAAGTGAATACTAAGTAAACTACACATAGTTTTACTTAGATTAGTTCAATGGGTAAAGTTAGTCATCGCACCGCTGTTATTGTATCGAGTGAAGGGTACTCAATTCCGTCAAAACAAAGGAAAAGTTTTAACAACTATTTGAAATATCCCACGTAAACTCATACAATAAAGTGGGTAGGCAGCATTAATGTATAATATTATGTATTGTATACCTACCCTATTTTAGTAGTACAAAACGAGGTGTGTGTTTATTATTCAAATTCATCATCTTCATCATCAGCCGTGGTAGTCAGATATTGACCTCCTCCTTAAAATAGGAGGGATTAGCCATAATTTCTATCCTCGGCAGGCATCTTGGAGGTCTCAGTAGATTTTGTTTTAATAACACGGAAACGCTGCTACCCATCATCCTGGTGCAACCCTCGGCTGGTTCTGACAGCGTCCGCTTGAAGAAATGGAGTGACGCTGTCAATACGCCGGCGCTATTCACCAAATTATACTATAATTAGTAATTATACTTTCATTAGATTTAAATTATACATACATATGGCGAGATGGTTATGACGCATGATGACGTTGAAGATGACGTCACCAGTTATGGGTCGAACTGTGGCAGGAGTGGCAGTATCGGAAAAGGGAAGATCTTCCGACCAGACGGGTGTTATGTCTGGCGGGGCCTGCCACTGCCCCGACGGTTGATGTCGGGACGTTGTATATACGTTAAGTCGCTATTAAACTCTATGAGCGTGATTCAGACTTCCATATTATATCGTCACGTTTAGAACTGCGCCATCTGTTGAGGATGATAGTATGTGGTGAAGTAGATCGCCACATCCATACACTCACGCCGATATCCCATAAGGGTTAGGCAGAGACCATAGTGCATACTACATACATACAGTCACGCCTCTTTCGCATTGGGGTAGGCAGAGACCACTTCTTTCCACATGCCACGACCGTTTACTGTAGCAAAGTGGCTATCCGCAGTCAAAGGATGAGGTAGGAAAGGTATATTGAGCAGGAAATATGGAATTTAGGAAAAGAACTATAGGATGCTACTATCTCGGAAGGAGTAAGAAGAGACAGTAGTAGTTCGGGGGGCCGGGGTCACTTACCCGTGTACTTAAGTCTATTTGTCGGACAGACTAAAGGACTAAGTACTCCCTGACCTGATTTAAATTATAGCTGGCTTAATACATACGTCCGACGTCAATAACACGTGTGTGGTGTGTGGCTCTAGGGTCTGCCCCGCCCGTTCATACGTAGACTAATGGTCAGTTTAAACTCCAGACCGTTGATATTACCAGTACACTGCACCCACCAGTATACTGCGTGTAGGAGTACAAGGAGCTATCAGGTGCGTTGTCAATTCGAGTTGACTACTCATTTGACAAATAACTTCCTCTCTCCTCTCTTTCTCTCTTAAAACGAGCCCTCTTTTAGCTAGTTACATACTCGTACTTAAGAGTACATTGGTGGTGTAGTGATGCCAGACAAGGCTTGCGATCGAAAGGTCACCGGTTCGATTCCGGTGCCGTAACACTGAGTTGTTTCTAATTCATTTACGCTCTACATTCTAGACACTAATATACTTAACGGAGAATGAAAACTTCGTGAGGAAACCTGGAGAAATTTGTGAAGTCTACCAACCCGCACCAGGCCAGCGCGCTAGACTACGGCCTAAAACCTCTCCTGATCAGGGGAGGTCCGTGCCCCTTTAGTGGGGACGAACATAGAATGGAGACGATGACGTCACACTTATTACAACCTTCTGTTGTGGAGATACCAGTTCTCTGATCCTGGACTGAAAGACTGTAATGACTACGTGCCTATCCGCTGACCTGTACCTTTAATCATCACTAACTTTTGCTCACAGCTCCACCCGCGTGAATGTCGGTTTTACACTACACAGGAAATCCCGACACAATCATAGATTTATATAAAAAAGCCTTGGAACTACTTTTACTTGACCCCTTGTATCTTAACGGCGGCTACTTAAACAGGAATCAAGCTGTATCTTCAATTCTACTGCACCGAATTTGATGAAACATGCCACAGTATTTAAATCGAAATAGTACCTGTAAGGTTGTAATAATTTAACCAAAATCTACGCGCTGGTTTATTTTGTGAATTCCGAACAAACAAACAAACATACATCGACGGATCAGATTTCAGAAGCCCTTAATTAGTGATCTGAGTAGATTTTATTTAAATATCTTTGATTTTTGAAAATTTGACGTTTAATAATTTTATAATAATATAGATAAATAAATCGTACTGTGAGTCGTCGGGTCACTGACCCCACTGTCGTACGATACAAACACGTCAATTAGTTTGACTCCTGTAACACAAAGGATTACTTACGAGCCCGAGTTGTATTTTTTTTAAATAAAAAGAACAGTGGACATATATACATACATACACTCACGCTGGTATCCCATAAGGGAAGGCAGAGACCATAATTCAAAACTTACTACCATCCTGATACACCTCCCTCGCCTCGTTCACCTCCATACATCTTTTCATACACTTTCGTCGATTAAAGGTGCTTACGAACTTGGCGTTTTTGAAACAAGTTGTTGATATGGTTAAAGTAAGTTTTTCCTGGGCGCCCTCTTCCG
>WUAW01017500.1:7698-20119 GCA_017165845.1 Thaumetopoea pityocampa | reverse complement strand
TGATGTTTGAATAAAAATGGTTTGGAATTATTTAAATTATTTTATAAGAAAAGAAAATAATGTAAAATAATTGACAAACAGTTTATAATTTAAAAAAAAATGGTGTATGAGATGAACAAATGTATTTTTCTCTTTGCTTAGGTGTTTTATTTAAAATTTGCAGCTGATTTTCTCACGGCATTGTTAGTTTTAAGTATAAGTAATTAAAGTGTAAAATATATACACACGATGTCGTAAATGGTTAAATATTTTCGTAATGTAGAGAACACTATCAGTCTGTTCTGATACTCTCACGTTTAGAGTTTTTAGTGGTGTTGTATGTTATAATATTTGTTCACTTGTACGATCATAAAATAATGCACTTTAATTTTTTCTCTGCAACTATTTCCTGTAGCCTTAGGCATTATTAAAACTTAAATGTACCAAAATTATTTTAAAATAATTTACTTAAGATTACTAGTTCTGAGAGTGACATTTAATAAAACAGCTGCCTTAATTCCTCAAATTACCTTTCAGTATATATTACTATACTCTTTGAAATTACCCCTCCTACTTACACTGGTGGCACTATACCTATTTAAATAAATTCAACAGCGATTAAACTTGCCATGAAGCATCAAATTCGATATAAAACTATCTACTAAGTACTAAAAAAGTAGATAAAGTTAATAATATAAGGAATTTGTATTATTCAGTCATACAACCAAGTTATCCATCGTCACTTTGTTCGCTTTAGTGTTGCCATCCTATAAATAATCATCCATTATAAAGGACGTTTAATCTGAATTGACACACTTATTCTAAGTATATCAGGTAGTTCGTGGTTGTGTCTGATTATTAATAACGAAATATTTTTATCAAAGTTTTTCCAAATGTCACGATGTCACAGATCTTCAAACAGCTACGCCCATCTCTATCATTCCTAATGTATTAGGGACTTTATGTAATAAAAATAGTATAAGACATTGAAGTAAATATATAAATAAAACTCTGAAATATTTTCCTAAATATGTGCATCTTTTTACAGTACGTGTGTTCAATAGACCTTGAGATGCTACATTAAATAAGCAATCATTTTCTTATTCTCTATCCTATGATAGAGACACATATTCCCTTAGTTTATATATTCCTAATCATTATCATAATCATAATCATGGTCAGTTCATATTTGTCACCACTGCATGGACAATACAGATTATTATTAGAATGATAACACCGAATCAAACAGAGCGGTGCCCTGAAGTCTCACTTCACATTGAACGAGAAGTCTAAAAATATCTCTGGACAATTATAATTACCTACATACAATGTCAGTGTTTTATATTAGCATTCACCATAATAAATAATATTTAAATCATTTTATATATGAGAACTAAAATTATGGAATCACGATTGAAACATAGACAAAATAATCATGAAATCGATTTCTGAAAACGGATTTTGAAATCAATTGTAAAATCTAAAATCTGATACAAATTCGTTTGCGTAAGAATCTGAAAACGCCCATGTCTAGTGACAGGTAATGAAAGTGTAGATTATCTTGCCAGACTAACAAATAGTTTGGGTGGCAATATACGAAATATATTGATTTTTTGGCATTACTTACTGCCAGTGTATCGAACTGAAATTGTTAAGATGTGGGACAGAAACAGGAAAGAAACGCTATAGTTCGAACCAAAAGAGCATGGTATGCCAGTATCAATAAGGAAGTGGACAATAAACCGTGGTTTCTCAGCGTTAGCAGCAACATCACGAGGAAATTTTTCACTCAAATTATGAGAATAAGATTTGGCCATTGCAGGTTTAAAGCTCATTTGTATCGCATGAATATAATAGACTCACCTGCATGTACCGAATGCCAGATGCTAGAAGATCAAACCCTGGAACATAACTTTTTTACTTGTCCAACTTATAATATTCAACGATTGATTCTCATAGATAATCTGCTCAAGAAATATCAGTCTATCCCGCCTTTATTACAGGATTTGTTAGACCTGTCTGGATAATTTTATCCCTATTTTCGAATTTATAAACTCCACTGTTGGTGAGCTATGATTTAAAGGACGAAACAAAATGAATTTTACAACAAAAAGTTTTATAATGAAATAAGACTAAAGGATTATATGAAGATTTAAAATTAAGACGGCTTTTGCCTTCCAAATATAATTCAAGAAAATATTTAAATCTCAAGACTTGGCAGTATGGCTTTGTTCCTTCGCCTGTCTATATGGATGATATAAACTACTACTACTACTTGTGTTAAACGTATCATTCTTCAACAGATCTTATTAATTTAAATGTACCGAAGATTAATTAACTGTTAATAATAAATATCATCGGAACAAAAGCTACGGTAAATCAATATTATATATTTAAATGATAATATTAAACTATATTTAAATGGTGAAAATATTATGTTCTAATTGCGTTCCTATTATATTTTAAAATCAGGGTACTCTGTTCTAAAAATTCCAAAGGTGCGTAGGTGAAAATTATGTTTGTGAATTATTGCATATTAATTGCCATAATTGAACTTGAAAGCATAGAAAAACTATCCTAATTAATTTACACGAATGATTTCAAATGTGTGAACAAATCAATAAAACTTGTGATGTAAAATAGAAAATTGATGCATTTGAACTATTGCAAGCATACTGCTTACAATATAAAATGGCTATATCTTACATCAGTGTTACATATGTAGTAATTCGATTCTGTAATACTTAGATGAAAGATAAGATTTCACTAAGACACAAATTCGAATATACACCAGTGCAACTTATTTTCAAATGATATGAAAAAATATATCTACCCTAATATTATTTATTTATGCGTTATTAAAAACACAGTAATGTTAACTTGTTTTCAAATAGCTTGCCCAATTTTATGGTAAACCTCTATATTAGTGACACTTTGGCTTATTGACTTGAAATAAATTTTAATTGATAGACGAACTGTGGCTATAGTAAATTTTAAAATCCAATTCGGGGAAATTGACACTTGTTTATTACTATTTATTTAGTAGTAGTACATTACATTACCTACATTAAATTACCTTGGTCCTCCTCACTTTGTTCATGTTACACATATTTTTGGCCATTTATTGTGTTATTTTGTCTTCAACGAAGATTTTTACTCCCACCACTACAGTAAAATCATAAGTACCTAAATCAATATGGCGGCTTCCATTAAGGTGTGTTTTTAAATATTTCTTTTTCAAAAGTGGTTAAATTGCTCCAAATCAGACTTTTAAAATGTACTATAGCTGTGGGTTCTCTATTGATTAAAATTTATTTCAAGTCAATAAGCCTAAGTGTCACTTATCTGGAGAATTACCTGAAATATATTTTAATCTGTAGGGGACCCCAGCTGTAGTTAATTTTAAAAGTCCCATTTGGGGCAATCAACACTTGTTTATTGCTATTTATTTAGTAACACTTACCAGCTGCTACAGTAGCACGCTCTCATTGCTCGCTCGACTTATGAGTTTTCTATAACAACTTAAGATGCTCCTCCTTGCTTTGCTTATCGTCGCAACTATTTTTGGCCATTTATTGTGCTATTTTGTCCTTAAGGAAGATTTTTACACCCACCGTTACAGTAAAATCATAAGTACTACAAAAAATATGGTAGCTTTCATAACAATCTGATTATAAGAATTTTATTAATTTCTTTCTCAAATTGCCCCAAATGAGACTTAAAATTTACTATAGCCACTGGACTTCTATTAATTAATATATATTTCAAATTAATAAGTCTCCCTGGGCCTAATCTGTATAATTACCCAACTTTACATATATATATATGTAAAGTTGGGTAATTATACATAGCCAAATAATAAAGTGCCAAGTGCTACTGTGATCTGGTTAGATGATAATACCTGTCTCCTATGTAATGCGTCTCCTGTATAATGCATGTCTATGATGGGCTACATTAAGTTCTATATTAAAAAGTAGATATATTAACCCATATCAAATTTACTGTAGATTAGTAAATTTACTGTAGGTTATAAGTAGGTACCTGATGGTTGGTTCAGGAGGCCTACATTCATTTGTTATCCCATGAATTTAAAAAAATATAGCTTAAAAGATTTTATCCCAAAGAATTAGGAAGACAATATAAGAAAATACACAAAAAGTAATTGGGCTATATACACATATGTAAGCAGTCTTTTTGCTGATGTCATATTATCTAACTGCTTATTTCGCTGAATGTAAAATTCACATCATATTATTATCTTTATTATAATATTAGCAATGACATGGATAAGTTGTTCAATTTGGGTCATTGTCATCAGTCTGTGTAAGCCCACTGTTAGATTTGAGCCTGCGCTGAGCATGGAGGTTATAGCAAATTCCTCCTCAAAAAGAAGGGATGCTTGACGGACATCTTGGAAATAGTAGTAGGTGTTGGCTGATTAACAGGACATTGGTGCATCCCTTAGCTGCTTTTCACAGTACCCATGGCGAAATATGGAGTGACACTATTATTATGCAGGTCCCACACGCCAATTTAAGTATAATACCTTAATACCATTATATAATATGGATACTATGAAATTCTGGGATTGTTCTTTATATTTAAAAAAATATATTTTCTTACACTAACTAATGCTTGCAACAACTATAGTATATTTTATATGTTCATATATAAACTAGCTGTTCCTTGCGGCTTCCCTCACGTGTTATTTTAATCTTTATTGTTAATGACTAGTATCTCTTTGTAAA
The DNA here is from genome assembly GCA_017165845.1 of Thaumetopoea pityocampa. Taxonomy (NCBI): domain Eukaryota; kingdom Metazoa; phylum Arthropoda; class Insecta; order Lepidoptera; family Notodontidae; genus Thaumetopoea; species Thaumetopoea pityocampa. The sequence goes on along the minus strand of WUAW01017500.1, from coordinate 15,392 downwards.
CGCCCTTTGCAGTGTTCCATTTTGCAGTGTTGCTAAAATTAGGGTTGAAATTTTGAAAAACGCCGATGTACGCGTACATTTATTTCTAACCAGAAGCGGGTATATGAATTTTCGGCTATATGAATTTTCGGGTGTATGAATTTTCGGCTATATGAATTTTCGGGTGTATGAATTTTCGGCTATATGAATTTTCGGGTGTATGAATTTTCGGCTATATGAATTTTCGGTTGTATGAATTTTCGGGTATATGAATTTTCGGGTATATGAATTTTTGTGCTTCTATCTTCAAAAGTGACAAATTTCTCATATAGACTTACAATCCCTAATTCAGCTGTTCCCTGCGGCTTCGCTCGCGTGTTTAGTTATTTTAATCTTTATTTTCAATTACTGCAGTATCTATTAGTAAAGGATGTTTGCTGTTTCATTTTGGGGCTAAAATTAGGGGTGAAATTTTGAAAAACGCCGATGTACGTGTACATTTATTTCTAATCAGAAGCAGGTATGTTAAATTTCGTTTTCTTACTTTGAAAATGACGGATTTCCATACAACCGTTTATTCCTTATTTTACCTCCTTAGGGGTGAAATTTCCAAACACCCTTTCTACGACGACCCTTTTTTCTTTCTTCTTTCTTTCTTTTCTTTTGGACGTTTACAACATAAAAGACATCAACTGCCAACTTTTCAAGTTAATAGTCCCAGCTGCTTAGGCTCTGCGTTGATGAATCAGTCAGTCAGGACATATATCATTTATATATGTATAGATTAGAAAAAAAAATGATATATAGTTGCTATGAATATTATAGTAAAAAATATATTATCATCAATGTTCTGATTTATGAAAATAACATTCAAGAACAAATAAATATATTTATTAACTAAAGACAAACTTATGTTTATACAATAATAGCAATTTTAACCCTAGAGGGAGGTTGTGATTGATTAAAAATTTAACTTAATTTTTTTGTTGAATTTTTGTCTTCATTGTTACTGTCAAGATTAGAGCCCTCAGAAATAGTTTCTCCTTTTTTTGGGAAAGTGAAATAAAAGGTTTTTTTCTATATATTCTATTTTTAATTTAATTATTTTGATATTTTATGTTTAAACTATTATAATAAAACTAAACAGTTTGTTTACTAATTAGAGAAACAACCAGACCATTTTTTTAATTAGTTAGGCCATAGAGGATAAATTATTACTTTAATTCATTGAAATCCATAATTCCTTAAATCTGCTTGTGGCATTTTATCAGTATATTAAAGTACACTTTTCTGATTATGAATGTACTGGGCGGCTTTGTCCAGTTAACATAAATACAAACATATACCTTTCAAAAACTTTCTAAATTCATGATAATTTGCATCCATTGGATATTACAAAGTATAAGTAGGAACTCAAATTCAAATAAATAACTTCTGCCTTTCAAAATGTTCCTTTGTATACAGCTCCTTTAGCATTAATGCTTTTAAATTAATCCTTTAGCATAATAAATAATTAAATTGAACATTTAATCTGAAACAATATTTAATATTTATAACATTCAAGAAAGTTTTATGAACAGCTACTTCAACTACATAGTATTGAGTTGACATGAGTAAAGCCGTTCTTCGAATGTACTTTGTAGTGTAAATTGCTGTTTAATAATAGAGTATCAACCTATTATTACCGATGACATCATTATTTTCACTAGTGAAATTAATAAAATAGTTTACATCATTCCAAATTTATCTTTCTTACAACTACTAACACATTTTTAGGATCAAAATAGTTAATAATGGTGCTCATTCTGTTTTAACACAACTAAATTAGTCCCTCCTTACCTTTTTCTAATGTCTAGTTCTGTTACAACATCAGCACCATTATCCTTCAAATACTTTTTCCTGTTTGGCTTTATTGTGTAACAAACATCCAAACAAAAATCGACTTTTTATTAAATACATATATATGATGTTTGCCGCCAATGTTACTCTATATTTTATCAGGGATGCTTTGAGAACTACCTAAGGGATATATCAGGATAATGGGCAAAAGTGTTGTCTCATTATTCAATTAAAATCTACTACGATCTTGAAGATGCTTGCCAAGTGCCAGGATTATGGTAAAACCCCCCTTTTAAGGGAGGTGGCCCATGCCCATCAGTGAACTTCGATGGGTTGGTGATAATGATGAAGCTAGGTATAATTTGATTGTAGTATCTAAATACTGTGTTGTGTGTGTGAGTCTGTGTCTGTGTGGTGTGTGTGAGTCTGTGTCTATGTGGTGTGTGTGAGTCTGTGTCTGTGTGTGGTGTGTGTGTGTGAGTCTGTGTCTGTGTGTGGTGTGTGTGTGTGTGTGTGTGTGTGTGGGTGTGTGTGCGCGTGTGCGCGTGCGCGTGTGCGTGTGTATGTTGTGCATTTAAATGCACTAAATAACAGTACCGATTTGGTAACATAATAATAACAAAAAAAAATTCTAAAGTATAAAATATCAAAATTTGTATATATGCGTGTGTATCTATGTTTTGCACCTAGTACACTAGATCCTATCCTTCTAATCTCGAATATTTTTACATTCGAAGGTTTGCTGCAATAAAACTCATTTTTGAATTAAGCTCGTCTCGTACATCAATTTTTCTTTATTTACCAATGTATTTGTTTGTATACAATAAAGAAATCATTAATTTAGATATAGTAGGCAGATGAAATGTTGTGATGATGTTGATGATCACATCATGATGTCACTAGTTGTAGGTTGAATCGTTATAGGAGTGGCCGTAACGGGAAAGGGGGGACCTATCTTCAGCAGTCAATGATGATTGGGCCAAATCCCTAATATTAATTAGGAATTTTACCAAATCATCATCTCCAGTTTATGTAATCTGTTACTTATGCTATGATTTGTGTGTTTAAAATTTAAATATGTTTTGAAGGTAATGGGGCTGTGCTGGTGTAAGATTCTTCCTGCAGACGATGAGGATGACTACATACCACCGCCTCAACGCATTGCTGCGTCCACAACAGCAGATTCCAGAATATCTTGTCCGAAAGTTGTGGCTACAGCAATTGTCGACCAACTAGTCTTAGAACTACTTACATTAATAGGAACAATCTTTGACAAGTAAGTAACTTAAAGTATAAACAGACAAAATTTAACGTAGTAGTCATGGTCTATTTCTTACCCAGTTTAAGTCCACCAGTTATGAATACGGGCCTGTACTACTAAAAGAAATATTAGATTTGCAATCATCTCCATAGTCGACAGATGCCTGAGAAACTTTTAGTAAGAACTCTACAACAATTTTACATAATTTCAGAATAATGCTACTGCCCTTTATGCTGGTATACCTCCTAACCTGTTTGCACACACGAAAGAATGGAATGATTTTATTATTATACATGTGTAAGTCAGCACAACGTAGTAATGCTGTTAACTAGTTTTGCTTAAATGTAATATAACATCTGAGTATTTAGTCAGTACAGTAAATTATATCTTTACAATCTACTTGTGGAATTTACTTATATTATTTGCAAATGTCACAAATTTGCAAATGTTACACCATGATACAATTTTAGGTCAGTCTCTAGCTATGTCTACAGTTAATGGCTTTGTGTATGTGAGGATAATTCTATGTATGTGTGAGTTTAATACTATGTATGTGTATGTGAGTGTATACATTTAAATGTGAACGTGTATATGTGTGTATTAGTATGTGTATATTTATATATGTATCTGTCGGTTGCATATCGTGACCTTTCTCTGGCCCTGTTAGAATACCAACACTGCATGCATTTTAGCTGCAGCACCAGCTGAGGCAGAGACCGATTTCTGTCTCACACAGTGATTTTTCTTAATTTCCTATTTGTATATGCTTATTTGTGAGACAAATATAAATATTTATTTCTTTAATAACAAAATTATTGCTTAACTAGCTGATGCCCATAGCATTGTCCGCATCAACATAATAATGTTGATGATGATAGTGTGGATTTGTAGGTGAACATTGTCATGTTTCACAGTAGCTCTTTTCGTCAAACTAATTTCTAGATCTTTCCACTAATTTGTCAATTATGACTTATAAATTTGAGCTCAAAGATCATATCAGTTGGTATATAAATAACACATAAACTAATATAGATCTTCATATGATATAGCTGTCCTTTTTGAGACTAATCATTATCAAATACTCACCAGTGTCCATTAAGTAGTTTTGGTATAATATCATAGCATATGTATATATGTTTTCAGTTCTGCAGTTATAATTTTATTATAGTCTAAATATGTATTAATATTTTTCTTTTTATGGGAGTGAAGTCTCAGATCATAATAGATAGGTTTTTAGTTGTAGGCGTGTGTACTTTTCCCAAATAATATTTGAAGTTTAGTGTATTATATGGTTCTTCACTAACGCTTACTGAGTTACCGTTGCTCTGGTAAGGCACCTCGCGCCAAAGTTATTTTTATAAGGTTTATGAATTAACTGAGAGCATTCATACTGATTGAGTGCTGTGATAACAACCTCTGACTCGGACCAGTGCGCAATAACTGGTTCATCATACACACAGTTGTATCATGCGTACATTTTGCTGGTGTAACATTCATCCTTACCTACATACATGTATATACACTATAATCCAATAATTTTAACAAAATTTTATTAAGCAGAAAGAAAAGGTAAGACTAATAGAATTTATTAAATTATACAACCCTATGTATAAGTACAACGATACACAATGCTGTTTAAATAAACATTATCAAGGCATTGCTCTGAACACAACATATCGCTCATCCAATAGAATAATGACGTAATTGCAAAAAAGTTAAAATTTTATTTTGTGTTTAATTTGGATGATTTGTTGTTTAATATGTATTTTTTCGAGAATGCTCTTCGTTATTAATAATAATCTATAAATAAATTACGAAAAATCATGATAATCGATATGATTTACAAAATGGGTATAATCCAATTTTAAACTGAAACGCTTCTTCTGATAAATTTCAAAAATGTTATTACTTATTCTATTGGATGAGCAATATATGAAACGAGTGTACACGGAAACATATTACGCATAGTTGGTTGTATGTGGGTGCTGCGTGACTGTGGGCGTACCTAACGACCCTGGCAGCATCGTGTTGACTGTGCCTGAGAATCTCTTAGTTACTATAATATCCATCCATATATTATATCGTATCCATTTCATAAAACCATAGCGACATAAACTCCATAACGTCAATATTCCTATTAGGAGTACTGCAGTCGCAATTACCGCAATAACAATGTTGTATTTGGTCATTTAGAATTCCGCTCCCTTATTTTGGGCTATGATAACTTCCTCTTTGCCATATGACTTGCCCCTGATTACAAAATCTGAATTTCTATGCATGTAATATTGATTCAATCAATAACTAATGAATAATAATATAAGATACTAGCTTTTACCCCGGCTCCGCCGCGTGAATGTCGGTTTTCCGCTACATGAAAAATCCCGACACAATCATAGATTTATATAAAACTAGCTTTTGCCTGCGGCTCCGCCCGCGTGAATGTGATTTCCCGCTACATGGGAAATCCCTACACAATCATAGATTTTTATAAAAAAATCTAACACCACTTTTACTTGACCTCTCGTACCTAAGCGGTGGCTACTAAAACAGAGATCAAGCTGTATCTTTAATTCTACTGGATCGATTTTGATGAAACATGCCGCATTAATTAAGTTGAAATAGTACCTTTAAGACTGTAATAGTTTAATTTAAATTTACCAGCTGGTTTTTGCGTGAAGCCCGAACAAACAAACAAAAATCGACGGATTCGGGTTCAGAAGCCCTTAATTAGTCGATATGAGTAGTTTGTTTTTAGATATCTTTGATTTTTGTAAATTTGACATTAAAGAATTTTATAATAGTATAGAAGCCTTGAACCACTTTTACTTGACCTCTCACACCTTAACAGCGGCTACTAAAACAGGGATCAATCTGTCTCTTTAATTCTACTGGACTGATTTTAATGAAACATGCCGCAGTATTTAAATCGGAATAGTACCTTTAAGACTGTAACGATTTGACCAAAATATACTCGCTGGTTTTTGCGTGAAGCCCGAACAAACAAACAAGCAAAGAAACATCGACGGATTTGGCTTCTGAAGCCCTTAATTAGTCGATCTGAGTAGTTTATTTTCAATATCCTCGATTTTTTAAAAATTTGGCATTTAACAATTTTATAGTAGTATCGAAAACACAATTGTCATCTCTTATACATCTGCCAAGCATAGATATTATGGCAAATGCCTCTTTTTAAGGAGGTGGCCTTCCTTAAAAAGTGAACTTCCTTCCTTAGTGAACTTTTACGGGATGATTATGGTGTAAATAATATAAACGTGCAAATTGTTTTGCACATTGCAGTTTGTTCGAAAAATTTTAAATCGTCACAATATTGAAATTACATTGTTAAGAAAAAAAAAGTAGGTTATCCACATTCTAATACAGTTCGCATTTTTATATTGCTTCGTAAATCGTGATAATTATAGCGATTAGAAAAAACGAGTCATATTTTGTATTAGATAATTTGTGTACAACAATATTTTTTCTTGGTCAAGGTAAAATATATACTTTAAAAATATTACTTACACCAATACAGTGATTGATAATTACGACGTATTTTTATTAACTGAGAGAGGCTTAAAAAATATTGCGTAGCAGATTTTAAATCTCGTTTTAAACTCTGCAGCAATTTTTCTAATTGATTGAACATTGTGGGTGATCTTATTATGATATGATATACCCGCTTCTTCTTATATTTATTACTATGTTGTTATCACTAATGATACAATAATTACATTGGCATGTTGTTATCAATACTTGACTCACACATCAGTGACTTTGGTTGTCAGCTGAATTTCCTCGTTACAGATTTTATCTGTCAGGAAAACTTCAAGCATAGCTTTTTCATTGCTCGCTGGGTAACTTTGAGCTTTTCTTTAAAGACCATAGAGAGTGACCATGTTTCGGATCCGTAGGTCATCACTGGCAACACGCACTGATTAAATAACCTCGTCTCGAGGCATTGCGGTATTTTAAACGAAAATATGTATAAGTAATTTCCCGAACGCTGCTCAACTGATTTGGTGATTGACCTCTTTATCGAAGTTGGCCCGGTCCAGTCACCGATATTGCTCAAAAAATTACAAGACTGAAGAGCCAGTGGATAGACAAATAGTTCGTTGGACCGATGGACAGTGAAGTCCTAAAGTGTTGGAGTGGTGACCCCGAACCCAAAAGTGAAGTGTGGGTCTACCCCCGACTAGTCGGAACGATGACCCAATTATAGTCGCGAGTAATTGTGGGTACAGGCGGCTCATAAGCTGCACTGTGTGGCGATAATTACAGAATGCTTATGTCTAGCTGTGGACGTTTGTGGGCTGACGACGATGACAAATCACACTGTACATAGTTGTTGACCGTGGTCCTAGTCATTCAACTTGAATACCTTTTTATTTTCATATCTTGATATGTTTAACTTTCTGTTACTAAATGAATAACGAGAATTTTGCCTTTTCTTTCTATGACGCGATATCGATTATACATAGGGATCTACTGATCGCATAGTTACGAAGAAATACGTGCGCATAATTATTAAGATAATTATATATAAACAGCCCCCTAGCCAAGTTGACATTCGACAATCGTTATCGCTAATAGAAACGAAAAAAATTTATTGGAA
>WUAW01017488.1:3939-17858 GCA_017165845.1 Thaumetopoea pityocampa | reverse complement strand
TCAGAGCCCGGATCTAAACCCGATTGAGCTTTTGTGGGAAGAGCTTGATAGAAATGTGCGCAGTTGTTGTCTCTCCTCGCAAGAAGACATGTGGAAGGCTTTACAAGAAAGCTGGAACAATATTTCACGAGATACAATCGACAAATTGATAGCTCGTATGCCGAGACTAGTGAAAAAAATAATAAAATGCAAGGGAGGGTTTTTTGCGGAAAAATCTGTTTAAAATATGAATGGCACTTTTAACGTAAATGGTTTGATATTTCTTGATTTTTTTGTTTTCATCTTGATGTATGTGTATTAGTAAATAAGTATTTTAATTAATAATTAAACCTCTTCCTTTGTATTTTGAGTTTTATTTCATTTTCCTACTTTGATGTAGGTGGTCTCAATCTTTTGGCCGGTACTGTATCTTGGGTACTAGACAACGATGTTCATACTTATATAGATAAATACTATACATAAATATAAACATTTGTGCTCATCACACAAAGTTTGTCCTTACTAGGATTCGAACCCGGGACTCATTGGCACAGAAAACAGAATCACTACCTACTGTACCGATCAGTTCTCAATAAATAAATGAATATAGTTTTTATAGAACTATTTCATATAAACAATTGTGGTAAACTGTCTATCTATAATAGTATAATAAAACTGTAACCAAGTCAAAAATCTGTACATTAAATTTTTTTTTGTAAATTTTAATTTTTTTATACTCAATCGATATAGAGACTGATTTTTTTAAATTTTTGTCCGTCTCTCTGTTTCTATAAAATAATATATAGCAAAAACTGTTATATGGATTTTAACGTGGCTTCCACTCATTTAATTGTGAATGCAGAATGAGGGTGAGGCGAGAGAGATGTGTCAGGATTGTAGTATGTGGCAAACTGTGGTCTCTACCTACCCTTATGGGATACCGCGTGAGTGTGTATATGTATGTAGGATTTAGACTATGTTTTAGTGAATTCGGTTAAAAGATATTTTTTTTTGATTAATTTTATGTACCCGAGGATCCCTGAAAAGGTTACCGAATTAATAATTGATGTCCTACGCAAGCGAAGTCGTAAGTAGCGGCTAGCGAATATGAAAGTTATTTGTTGTAGTTCTATTTATACAAGTTTATGTATGTTAACACCTAAATATATTAATTTAAGTGTTGATAAATGATATTTTATCATTTGTATTTAGTTATGTCATGATAATACAAATCATATCCGTTTTTTATTGTAAAAGTTTTCATGTTTCAGTGTTTACATGGACATGTAAAGTGTTTGAACTATATATGTATGTATCGTCTTTCACTTACATTGTTGTTCCTTATTGTTAGTTGGAGCCTAGTGACATTGTTGCAAAATGATATTTTGTGTATTTTACTGAATAAATTTAATATGAAATATTTTAAGCTGTATTATAAAACCTGTTCCGATTTCTAAGAAAAATGTTATTGAATCAAGTGGAATAAAAGTATTTATTATTTACCATAATACACTTAAAGAAATTTATAAAAAGAAGTGTTATAAATATACGTACACGCTGTGTGGCGCCGGCATAATGACAGCGTCAGTCCGTTTCTTCCCGCGGATGCTATGAGAAGCAGCTGAGGGACGTAGCCAGGATAATGGGCAGTAGCTTTTCTTACTATTTAATCACAATCTACTATGATCTCTAGTATGCTTGCCAAGTGTGGAAATTATGGCAAATCCCTCTATAAGGAGGAGACCTAGGTCCAGTAGTGGACTTATACGGGCTGTTAATGATTAAAAATACGTACAAGATCATTTGTAACTTTACTATGAAAAATGTCGTATTTTTCATGTGTAACATGTACATTTACACTTGGTCTACATTTAATAAAGAATTCAATATGTAAAAATCTTGTGTGCAAGAACACAATTTAGCTCAGTGTATTGTAATTAGTATCATATTTCTTTTGTCGCTAATTATAACATATTCCTTCTATTTAGGGTCTAATTTTTTTATACTTACATGAAAAACACTATTTAAGGAATGGGAACCTAAATATAAAATTGTTAAAGTAATACCTAAAATAATATAGTATCCACGATATTAATTAAATTATTTACGTTCTTACGTAAATAATTTAATTTAATAATAAACCACATATCTAAACCATTAAATCTCTTACTCTTGTAAGAGATTTAATGGTTTAGATATGTGGTTTTATTACTATGTATTTACGCCTCAACTTACTCCCTCTGGTAATAGGCGTGTGTGTGTTTATAAGTTGAATGGACACTAACAACGAATTTAGTGTTTGTTTTGCCGTGAATAATATTTATATGAGTAATACTCGTATATTACCAGTAGGTATGAGTGTGCCCTACATAATTGTATTAAATGTAATATATATTTTAATAAGTAAAAAAAACATGTTTGTTTAAACAATTTTTTATTTTCATTTTTTTCCCAAATCACGATTTTTGTTTAGGTATTTTTCACAATAAATATTCTTTTAATGTCGACTATAATATACATTGATGGAGAAATAAAAAAGTACGCTAACTACAACTAACATTATCACAGATTGTGGCAATATTGCCAAATTATTTAATAGTAGTTGGCAAGTTTTGCCGAACAAACACAGCTCAGATAGGCCTAACATATACATAGTAATTTTTACATATATTGAGTTGCACTCAAATCACAAGACCTAAATGATCATGATTATATGCATTATTACAGGTGATATAAAACATGATCATATATCCCCAAATTAGGCATCTAAGAGTTTGTCTTTAAACAGTGTTTCAGCTATTACTGTTTATCACTCGTCATTTACTGCTTGTGAACCCAGAGTTATAGACAAAAAAGCTCAGGAACTATGGATAAATTCGTGAAATGAGTACAAACACATATAGAAATTCGAGCATATTTACATCACTGTTACTATAAAATTGTTATTATATACAGTCTATAAACGCTAACCGACTAGCCATCACAGTTTACACATAACACACACTATGTATATACTTTAGTTTCACACACTGCACCGAGTTGATATCACTTTAATATTTTTGAACTGTATATACACTAAACATGGACGGACATGGTGCGTGGGGACGCGCGAGGGGGTACTTGATGAGGGGCGTGCGAGGGGTGCGGCGGTAGCGCAGGGTGAGCGCCGTGTACCGGCGGCTGCGGCAGCATGCCCAGGTGGTTCCTCGCGTGGTGGTGTCTGTGCATCGGCAAGCCGCCGCCCGCGCCGGGGCTCGGCAGCCCCCGACAGCGCGGACTGTTACGGACATCGGGCAATGCGAATTTTAACTTCTCCCAAAATAACCTATCGTCGGCATGAAGGCACTTATTAGTTTTCAAATAAAGTCTTATGTCAGGATCGAGATCTTTTTGAGACACTTGACCTAGTAACACTACGATAAGTCTTTTTCGTCTGTCTCTTAACACTTGATGGAGGGCCGACTTTAACTCATAACGTATCCACTCGGATCTCAAGAAGTTTTCACTGAGTACCATGATTGTACGACGCGAAGATTCGACAGCTTGTCTTATCTTTTCGGTCACGTAGCCGCCCACATCACGGTAATATAGACACAATTTGTAGGCGGGGTCACTACGTTCTAACATAAGTGCGAGCTCTTCGGTGACCCATGTTTCATCTTTAGAACTGTAGCACAAAAATGCATCATACATTTTTTCTGAATCTTCTCTATCCATATCACTTGCTCTGTATAGTAGTCTCACACCGAACTTTGAATGGCACCACACTCGCATTTCTTGTCTATATATAAATATAATCATACTTAGTATAGACACAAGCAAGAAACCACCTAGAGTGGCAATAAGTAATGGCATGTAATCCTGTACTTCGTTATTAGTTATTATAGTTCTCGTGGCTGTGAGATTTCCATTGATGCTGTTGTTTATGCTGGGCAAACCTGTGCACAAAGTACCATTCTCATGTATAATTTGAAATCCAGATTCAGGGTCACTAAACACGTTGTCATTATAAATCACCATGTCTGTAGAATTTCCTTTGGAATAAATGCACTTGATATCTGTAAGATCCGTTATGGAGGTCACTCTTTTAGTCCATTCTCGAAACATTTCAGTATATTCACAGTCGCAGGACCACGGATTATAAGAAAGTGTAATTTCTGTTAGCGATGGATTGATTTGCCATACAGATAACGTGACGATTTGATTATGATGCAGGTGTAATATTTTCAGACGCGTCATATGGTTAAACATTTCTTTGCCGATTTTTTTAATCTTGTTGTTATTAATGTATAATTCCCGTAAGTTATCCAAACCATCAAATTCATGTCCGTCAATTGCTATTAGACCATTGTAATCCAAATGCAGTACTTCGAGTTCTTTTAATCCGTTAAACGTTCTGTTATGAATTGTTTCAATATTTGATGCATTTAAATATAAAATCTTCAGTTTTTTTCGTCCGATAAATGCATGACTTGGCAGCTCTTTGAAATCGTTACCATCTAGATACAGTTGTGTGGCCTCCATAGGTATTTTCTCGGGTAAGTTATTTGTGTAGCCGGCGACCGCGCAATCCACAACATTAGCGGACCATGATGGATCGTGATAACATGTGCAATTGTTTGGACACGTCATTTCACAGTCACAAGCATCAAAATCACAACAATGACATAAAGCGTGACAATGGGAGTCATATTTGCACAAAAATTGGTGAGGTGCAGCCTCGATTAAAGCAACGTGATTGTTTCCACGGCTATAGAGTAATTTGCAGTTTATGCTGTCCAAATCCATCAACTTTGGTTGTGTTCTAGCTCTATTTCCGGAATTTATCTTTTGAAGCCACTCCATGGTACAGTCACATTCTAATGGATTACCACCAATGAAAAATTCTGGCACTGATTTATCCTGTGGCACCGCGGATATTCGCAATGAGTTGGGATCTAAACTCGTAATTTTATTTCCGTATAAATCCACCCGTGTTAAATTAGGTTTCTTAAAAAATGTATATGACTGTACTTTAGAAATAAGATTATCATTTAAATATAACATTTCTACGGAGTTGGGTATCGCACTCCCGGTTATTTCTGTTAATTTATTAGAACTGGCATCGAAAGTACTGAGCGATAGCTGCGATTCAATCTCAAAGTAATTTCCAAGTTCAGCAATCCTGTTAGCATGAATATCCAGCCACTGCAATCCAGTTGGAATCATTGCATAGTCGAACCATTCCAATCGGTTATCAGAAATATTCAACCACACCAAATTAGGTAGTTTCGTGAAAAGTCCACCAATATCTGTCAAATAATTTCCATCCAGTCTTATTGCTTGCAAATTGACATTCCCGTCAAACGATCCAGCTTCTATCTTGTGAATTTTATTTCTGGATAAGTTTAGAATTTTCAGTGAAGTCATTTTGTCAAATACACCTTTGCTGATATTTCCAATGTTGTTTTCTGTTAATCTCAATCCATACATCTGTTCCATTGTCATAAATGACGCATTTTCTATACTAACTATTAAATTTTCGCCTAAGTCCAAGGTTTTCAATTGAGGAATTTCTTTTAACGCCATAGGAACTTCATCGAGTCGATTTCCATTTATGTGTAAATCTTGTAAAGAGGAACAATTTTGTAAAGAACGTGGATGTATTTTAGATATACGGTTGCTATCTATAGATAGAATCGATAACACTTTCAATCCCATGAATGCATAACTTTCTATATTTGTCAGTCTATTGTTCGATAATGTTAATGTGTGCAAATTGCTTAGTGAACTGAATACATTTTCTGGAATATGTTCAATAAAATTATCCTGCATTTTTAATATTTGTAAATTGTGTAGGTCTCTAAATAGTGCTATTTCCATTTTTGATACTCGGTTGTGCGAAAAATCTAAATATACAAGTCTTTTCAGTCCTGAGAAAGTCGAAGTGTTTATCCAGTCTGAGGTTAATTCGTTGAAGGATAAGTCTAAAATTAAAAGTTGCGTTAGATCACTAAATAATCCTGGCGCAAGTACAGTGATGGTGTTATTATTTAAATATATTTTTTTTAATTCCTTTGTATCGCTAAAAAGTTCAGGAGGTAAACTAGTCAGCTGATTGTCGGAGAATCTTATTGTTATCAGCGACACAAGTCCCTCTAGTGCTCTGTCTGCAATTGAATTTAATCCGTTGTCTTGAAGATATAATTCTTGCAATCTTCTTAATCCGGAAAGTAGACTTGGTGGTAAATTGTCTATTACATTTCTTGAGAGATCTACTACTAAAAGGTTGTCACCACATTTTTCAGTGGGATGTCTGTGCGCTGTTGAAAATTGAAAATGGCTTATATCTCTCATTCTATTTCCTGTCATATTTAGATAATTCAAGTTTCTCAAAGTACATAGAGCTCCATCGGGGAAAACTAACATGTTGTTTTCGCTCAGGTCTAATCTTTCTAGATTTTGTACATCTCTAGAAAAAGCACTTGGAGTAATTTCAAGTGACATTGTCGACCAATCTGTGTTATGTGTTCTAATTGTTAAGTTCCTCAGTTCACGTAGACCTGTGAATGCGCTATCGGAAAGGTTCCCAATTTTGCAGTATTCGATTGTGAGTTCGCGTAGTTCAATCAACTGGCGGAAACTGCCAGGAGCTAGTGTACTTTGAAAGAACAGAGCGTCACTACACTCGAGCCGCAACCTCACGGTCGGATGTGGTTGTATTGCACTGAAGTTTGTGTTCTCTAATTCACTATTTATAGTTCTCAAACGGCATTGTAACGCAACCCCCGAGCCATCGTATTCCGCCATCCATCCGCACTCATCCGGAGCCTGGTAACGCGTGCCGGCGGATAAGGATGCACTCTGCACGGTGAGAACCGTACTTAGCACCAAGACGGCGCTCGCAAACCGTGTAAGATACATTGTCTGGTTCCCACTATTTTCACATATTTGTATTTATCATCCTTTTGCACTATAATTTCACATTAGCATCGCGATCACTGAACACTAGTTCATTTTGTTTCGCCTCGCGGCGGACTGCTTCACTAGTCTAACCGGCCACTTAACTCGTTTCTCGCGAGAACAGTAATTGGACGGGATCGTGCGTCCGCTTTAAGTTGTGTTACACGTGACGCGCCCGACCACGCAGAGGTCTGGGGTGGAACTGAGTCGGAGTCGAACCTGCGGTGCGCTCGCGCACAAGGCCGCGCCGGTTCACGCGTTCCAACAGGTAAATTCACGCCTGGTGTTATAACGTATTAAGCGCCTCAGATGTTGTCCAGCATTTAGCCCTACTCGTTTCACTGCTTCGCTTGTTAAAAAAAATATACTCAACGCACACAAGCCCATGCGTTGTACAACACTACTAAGTGAAACCGCTTTTTGTTGTGTTCGATGAAGCTTTCGGCGAGAGTAAGTGAGATAGAGTGATGTTTGCGGGGTAAGTCGCGCATAGTTTGGTGGGGATTCGAGGCAGCTGGCCAGGTAGTGCGCAGGCGTACTGCCACAGACGCCAGTCACTGCTAGTTAACACTTCCATCGATAGAATTGTATTGCAGACGTTTGATTATTGTTGACATTCTGTTTATTCACTACCTCTAATGAAATTAATGATATAATACAGTTGCCGTACTATTGGGCGATATTACGTTATTCATCTTAATGTTTTATACGTTGAATTACATTGCTATTACAGAAAAAATTAGGATGAATTGGTCGGAACAAAACTGGTATCTGCTAACTGGTATCTGGGTTTTAGATAATCAGCATTGGTGTCTTTGTGATTTATTAGGTCAATTATAGGTAGATATGTTGAAAGTAAATTATATATAAAAAAATATTTAATTGATTTTAAATTATACTTATATAATTTACTTTATTAATCTTATTTTTTTTATTTGTTTATTATATAATTTTAACTATTTATTTCTTTTTTAAATAATTTATTTATTGTTTAATTTAACCTTTTTTTAAATTGATATTGTCTACGTCGATTCCATTCTTAATTTAATCATACTATTTACATAAATTTTACAACTTTATTCATCTATTTTTATTTTATTATGACCAAAGAATAGCAATTTAAATGAGAATATATAAATACCACTATTAGCATCAGAATAAATAAGTTATAGCCAGACAGTTGCGTTATGTAAAAAAACAGATCAGAATTGTTTTTATCCCTAATATAGAACTTTATAAAAATTTCTGTTTACACCTGCGAGAAATTCAGTCCCTATGCATATTTCTAAATGAACAAAACTACCTTTTCGTGGTACCTTGAAACTAATCGCCGTTTATTTTAGTTAAACGATTTTGATATAATTCCTACCGTCCAGTCAGAACCTCTCATCAGCTT
The DNA here is from genome assembly GCA_017165845.1 of Thaumetopoea pityocampa. Classification (NCBI taxonomy): domain Eukaryota; kingdom Metazoa; phylum Arthropoda; class Insecta; order Lepidoptera; family Notodontidae; genus Thaumetopoea; species Thaumetopoea pityocampa. The sequence continues at coordinate 9,541 of WUAW01017488.1, read as the reverse complement.
TAGCATCTGATCATTATGCATTTTGCGTAACCGCTAATTTGTTCAACGGCTGTTTTATTTAACAGATTTCACCGAATCCTAATGTTAGATTACCTTTTGTTTTCTTATAATTTATGCCATCACTCAAAACGTTCATCTTTTTTAGTCAATTTTAATAGCTGTGCTTTTAGAAATAAAAAAAAAAAACGATGACACTATACGCTCTAAACGTCAGTAGGCATGTCATATGTTCCCACTGGAGTTGGGGTTGGGAATAGTAAAGAAACATAATTTTTTTTCTTTTTTCCTTTTCTTCTTTTTTCCTTTCTTTTTTCTTTCTTTTTCTTTTCATTTTATTATTTTTATTATTCTTAGTTGTTTTATTTTACTAACATAATATTAAGTAAATTGTATGTACTAACGCACTATGGGCTACGTTGNTTATTCTTAGTTGTTTTATTTTACTAACATAATATTAAGTAAATTGTATGTACTAACGCACTATGGGCTACTAATACTAAATAATTTATTATCAGGCAACCTGATAATAAATTATTTTTATTTTATTTATTTTATTAGTATGCCTATTATTTATTAGTTTCGAACTGTGATATAGTTTTTAGGTAACATTAGAGCATAATTTGGAATGTGACAAAAATATTAAACAGCGTCGCTATTTTGCCAAGTGTTAGATTATCTAATCAGTTATCTAATATAACGAAAACCTTTAGTCCCCAATATGACCGCTCGAACTCTAATTATTGCTGGGCTCATTCACACCTGTTATTGTGCAGAAAAAATATTGAACGTGTCCTGAATTTTCTACGTCACTTGCTTATAAAAATCACTGAAGCAACACACACAAATGTGTCGTACCTGAGGTATACAAATTAAAAGGATTTCTATTTCGTATTATACGTCAATGTTTCTTAATAACAATAATATATTTATGAAATAGAAACGTTTATGCAAATGAAAGCCGCACTAGGCCATTGTGGTTTACTACAGCCTAATCACTCTCCTGATTAGAGGAGGTCCGTGTCCTTGTGGTGAGGAATATAGTGGACTGGGATGATGATGACTATGATACAAACTAAAGTTGTTCCATTATCATTAACCTATTTACCGTCTCACTGCTGGGCACGGTCTCAGAATGAGAGGAGTTAGGCTTATACTCCACTACGCCGGGCTAATGTGGGCTGACAGATTTCAGATGCCGTCGAGAAAAACACGATGTTTTCCTCTACCGTTTGAAGCGAGCGATATTTAATTATTAAATTACTATAATAATAAGCACATGATTTCGAAAATTCACAGATGCGTTGTCTTGATTTCAAACTCGAGATTTGAGACTTGGCAGGCACTTGGCATGGTCATACTACTAAGCCATCAGTGCTTCTAAAAGATGTTTATTTACTTGTAAACTAGGCAATATGTTTTACATTTTAACTGGCAGTATTTTGTCCTATATTACTGCAAAATCTCTACCGTTTATGTAATGTAAAAATGACATGAAAATATCTAGCAATAAATATTTTATTCTATCTAATCTCATGTAATAAACGGCTATAATCGTAATTTTATTTGGTGGCCGGTTGACAGGAGGACAGGCGCGTCCGTCGTGTCGCACTATTTATGCGAGGTGTTGCAGCCCCGATCCTGAGGCGTCTGCTACATCTCAATTGCAATAAATTATCTCCTTTGACACGCGAGAAGCGGAAAATTTGCAATAGCACTGTTCCAAACCACGGTGCTCGCGCTTCGCTGCCTTTGTGTAAACAACGCAAACAGCTTCGTAATGGGAATACCGGTCATCCACTATGACACCGGCCCGATATTTCACACCGGGTCCCACAGATCGTTCGTACTGATCGCGCCTAGAGACGTTCCTTACAAAAGGACAGCGGGGGATCTCTCCTACGACTTTTTGTCGTAAGTGGCGAGGCGTTCCTTGTCCTGCCCCAATAAAAGACTAGATTGCCGGTAAATCGTTGGCTATTGTGGCGCTGTTTAATGTACATTCGAGGGCTGCTATACGCGGGCCTTTGTGATAAAATGTCCGTATTCAATTAACATTGCTTCATGTCGTCACGCAAACGGTTAGGGTGTTTGATTGTGTGGGCATATGTTGCTTTAAATTTAGGTCACTTGCCTTTAAGATTCACCGGGAGCATTAAAGAAAAAAATGTTAGTCGTTTTGACTGAACAACGTTTATTTCTTGGTAATACTTAGTATCAAATAATTATTCAAAATTAAGGTAAAAAACATATAAATATTTGAATGTAAAAAATACTTAACACAAACTTAACTACCGAGAGTAATGTTGAATAACACGAGTACATAGTCGACCGTATTTCGTATTATCGGGGCGTGCTCATCGGCGCGTAAAATCATTCTTTAGTTGTTTTCCATTAAGTTATTAATTTTTGTAATTTCGGTGCCTAATCTCGGTCGACAGGCCCGGTGCCGGGGCGACACTTATCTCGATGTCGCCGGACACGTATAATCCATTAAGTCGTCATTTCCACGCGGTTGATCATTCCTCAACCACGCGTCAAACCCGCACCGAAACCGACTCCGCTGTATTGTTCGCTACCGCTTTATCTCACCCCCAATACACCGAGGACCTTCACAATTAGTTACAACAAACTTAATTTCGACCTTAGAACAATAGGGGTAGCATATATATAACTTTTCGGCGTCGGGTTCTTCGAGCCTTTATCCTTGTCGACTAATGAACTAGTTTGTTATCTAATCGGATACACGGCGGACCTATTAATAATTTCCCACATAATTTTCTAATTAACGTCCTACCCGGCGAACGGTCGCGGCCTCTGGATACACGAAAACGGAAATGATGTAAAATTAGGGTTAAACAGTCGCCAGTGCTTATCAAAGTAATTCATCTGTTCGTGCTGGGACATCTCCATAAGTTTCAATTGCTACCAACATTAATGATGTTTGTTTTTGTTTCAGGTAACATTAGCGGTATTAAATTTTGGCGTGCGGTGAGCATAAAAAGCGTTATTCTGCATAAAATTATCATTCTTAATATCCATCATTATCATTCTGTTGGAAGTTCAACGCCAGACTGCACATTGTCGAAGTGTCTTGGGGATCACAATACATGTTACTTTAATGGTAAGCCCGTTACTCGCAATATTATAAATACAAAAATGTGCTTATTGTATTGTTTTTCGTACATCCAATAACGGAGTGATAAACCGACAAGTTTTTTTATGTTTATAGGTAGAGTTGTAGAGTTTCATAGGTTTCTTTACACAGCATAAATATATAGTCCACACGAGCGAAGTCGTGTATTGAGCACTATTTCATAGAAAATCCTAAGGCGACACCTGCGTGAATGTTTGTGTTATCCTACAAGAATCCTCCTGTATTACTGTCTGGCTTCTTAACAACATGTATCCATGCAGAAATCACATTTTCCACTGTAATATAAGAGAGTGTAGTAAGTATAACGCTATTTAATTGCGTACGGTTAATTTGAACTGACAATGATTAGCGGTTATACTTAAGCCTATTAATAAAATTACATCACAAAGGTAATGTTCTTGATAAACATAAGGAGTGTTTATAGCACCGGGAGTTAACCCTCATCGAATTAAATCGTAGCGTGTAAATTGAAGAGATTTTACACGTGATCAGAGCCCTTAGTAGTGCGTCAGATCGCGACACGGGCAATTTACCGCGCGAGAGGCAACGTTGGTTTATTTGTTCGCCGCGGCACCTGGCGATTCTAGACCCACGGGGTGTCGAATATGAGTGCCATGGAGTCGAATCTTACTAAAATTTATTTTAAGTAAATATGAATACCAATTTTTAGACATCAAAATTATTAGACACCTAGCTTTTGCCCGCGGGTTCGTCCGCATGAATGTCAGTTTTCCGCAACATGGAAAATCCCGACACAATCATAGATTCATATAAAAATTCTATGAACCACTTTTACTTGAGCTCTCGTACCTAAGCGGCGGCTACTAAAACAGGGATCAAGCTGTATCTTCAATTTTACTTGACCGATTTTAATGAAACATTACGCATTCATTAAGTTGGAATAGGACCTTTAAGACTATAACAGTTTAATCAAAATCTAACCGCTTGTTTTTGCGTGAAGCTCGAACAAACAAACAAATAAACAAACATCGACGGATTCGGTTTCAGAAGCCCTTAATTAGTCGATTTGAGTAGTTTGTTTTTAAATATCTTTGATTTTTGAAAATTTGACATTTAGCTATTTTATAATAGCATAAATATAGGTAAAATTTTAGTTTGTATACAGTATAAAAAGTTATTGTTTGCAGAATCGATAGACGTTCGGGCCTTAAATTGTTGAAGTGGCGTCCGCTATCCGGGCAAAGTAGTGTAGGTTGTAATCGGTGGAAGCAGGTGGCTCATAGCAAAGGCGGATCAAAGTCAATCTCACCCGAACTGCGGATCGTGTGCTTCCCGCGCTCGGGCGCAAGGCCAAGACGGACGCCGCACAGTTTTTATTGGGTGCAATTCTCACATAACCGATGTGCTGTGCCCTCGGCGGACGGTATGGGTCAACCATTTTCTGTGCGTAAGAAAATGGTTGCTCATAGCCGTTCGGTCTGGCGATCATTAGGCTGTCTGTAGGCTGACATGGTGAGGATGATATACAAAAAGACAATAATGCTCACTGGTATCCAGTTTTTAATAAAATATCTTCTCATTTTACTGGGCATATTTTATAAATTCCGACGTAAGAATATACATCAATCATACATCAATCAATAATCGAATCTGTTGATGTTTTGACGGGAGCCGTAGCGTTGCATCATCTGAAGTTTTGTTGTAATGTTTTATATAATTTTATTATCATGTTTGCGTATTTACACATTAATTGTCAACGTGTGTGAGAAATAATGAAACAATGAAATACAACTTTGACTAACGCTGCAGGTATCCGAGCTTTTTCATCAAATCTATGTGGTTATTCTATGTTAATAGCTTTAGAAGTATTTAAAATTTTCACAAAATATATACTTGACTTTAACAATTATGGTGAAAAGTTGTTCGTTTTTTAAGTTCGCTTTACAATTAAAACAACAGGCTCACTCACAGTAGTACGTGGGCTATTTGTGAATACATATATTGATGAACATTGAACGTATAAGGGTTTTGGAATCATATTATATTCTAAATATCTCTGACCACCTTTAGGGGTTATAGTCGTGATTTTGTCTGTAAATCTTTCATTATTGTTGACTCCATGGCCGTCTATATTCCACTTCAGGGACTAGCGACGTGCTGTCGAATGGGACCGGTTAGATTACGCATTGTCGTGGCACAATTAGAAACTGTTGCGGAACCATGGGCTTACTTTGTTATTTGCAAACAATCGCCGACATCTGCGCCCCTAAATGTCCTCCACCGTGTGTCACCGCCGGCTAATATATAGCTGGACGACAACCATCTGCTAATTGCGATCTATTCAATTAGACTTAAACGCTATTTAAATTTATTATTTCAATGATGAATTCTGTGATTTCAACTTATTTGTTAATCAGATTGAATTCTGTCATACATACATACACTCACGCCAACATCCCATATGGGTAGGCAGAGACCATAGTACAC
>WUAW01017486.1:29427-42585 GCA_017165845.1 Thaumetopoea pityocampa | reverse complement strand
ATTTAATACTCTTCACAAAATCGAGAGATGGCATGGGTGCTCAATACTTTTGGCCAAGGCTGTATATATAAGTATCTAACTCTTATGAGACAGCCTTGGTACGCTTGTGTGTGTGTGTGACGTAGTAAATAATTTTGCTAGGAAGTCCTTATTATATAAGATATTCCCCGCGAAACATAAATTATCATGTCTTGACTTCTAGACTTACAGCAGTTTGTATTTCACGCACATTTTATAGATGTGCTTATCATCCAATTTCTCATTCATCTCATCCCGTTGCGTTTCCCAAAGTAGCGCAAAGATCTAATACACTTGGAGATTACCTGACTCTTCTGACTTTGTAAGGATATGTACCGTTTTCATTAAAACTTAAAAATTTAATCGAATATCACTATGCCAAATAAAGTAATAATACTGATTTTTTAAGAAATTTATATTTTGGTAAGATGTTGATTTTTAAAGTTTCTTTTCGTGGGATGGTTATACAAAAACTAGACGGGCATAAATGTACTCGTAAGTTACATTTTGGTAATGTGAATTATAATAGAGAGACAAGAAAATGACTGAATGTTTAATATGACTTCTAAAATATGTGCAATCCATTTTAAACCGCCAACTGGGGTTATTTTCATCCAGCCTAACCTCTGGATTATTTCTACAATAGTATATATAATATTTTTTCCTTAAAGAGCAACCTTTTTACTTTAAATAGCCCTTTGTAAGACTATTTTCCGTGATCTTTATTCGTGCTGTATGTTTAAAAAAAAGTTTCCTCACACATTCCTTGAATTACTTCGCACATTATTTGATGAAAAAAAAATATTAAAAATAAGAAAAAAATTCTATACTCTCTTTAAAAGTAGAGTTTGAAGATTGACCATGATTGTTTTTTTGTTTTTTTTTTTCATTTATAATTACGAATGTAGCTAGACGATAGCGCGAAGACGAGAACGACCCATGTTCAAGGTTAGGGTGCCTAAAAAACGTTCACGAATTGAGGGTTAACAAAGCTATTTTTATTTACCGAAGAAGGAATCTAAACGAATAAGATCGCGGAACCGATTACTATGATATTACCGATTACCGAGTACTATGGATACCGTTTATGAGGCCTGAATTATCACGTCTTAGATCAGAGGTTCTCAGACCTTTTTTTCTCATAGACCACTTTCAAAATTTAGCTGATTTCGGTGGACCCCCTGCATCTACATTTCTACCATATTCCCAAAACTCGATAAAAAATGTGAAGATTAGATCTAACTATGGAAATTTGCGTATGCCAACGTAGACCCCCGTCGAGTCTCCCGTGGAACCCTGAGCGTCCACCTGGACCACTTTGGGAACTAAGGTCTTAGATGATGTAGCAGTAAAAAAATTAGGTTTATTAATGTATTAATAAAACTATTTTTTATAGATGTTACTTTCAAGTAAAATTCCACTGTTATTACATACATCGGAAGCAAGAGTGTAAACATTTCATGACAAACCAAATATGAATGAAAAACCTAGAAAAATCCACTTTCGTCATCTCCGTCAAAAGCAGATCACGTCACTCTTTTAATACAAAGTGTAATAGAAGAATTTTTGCGAACTCATCTGCATTATTTTGCAAAAAAATATATATTAAATTGCAAAAGATGAAAACTAAATAAAATGATTAATAGATCAAAAACTTTTAAAGAGAATACACAGGAATTCATAAATATACTTATTTTTTATCTTTTCCTTCTCCGTTGAGTACATTGGTGTCTAAAATGTAGACCGAACATGAATTAAAAATAACTCACCGGTACGGGCCGGGGCTCGAACTCACGACCTAGATTATGAGTCGTGTTTACAACCACTAAACCACCAATGTACATTACATAATGCATTATAAATAACTAATCCAACTAATACAAATACTATAATAATATAATTTTTATTAATTTCATTTGATATCCCCTCCCCTAAATTAATTCTAAATACACCAGTGATTACGTAGTTTTAAGTAAAACTTTATTGTAGCGTTCTATCATAGTTTATAATCATTAGACGTTAGAGAAGATTTCTGCTTACAGAGGTTTGTTAAAACATAAAACTGAGTGTATCGAACATACATGGCTTAGCTGGGACATCCCTAGGCACGTGTCTACGTCGAATTGGAGGTGGCCGCGCCGGGGTGCGAAGATCCGCTTGCTTCTTATTCGTCATGGATGAACTACACATAATTTAAATATATCAATTGATCATCAAATACAGTAGACGTTTCTGTTGACATTCCGTTGGCTTGTGGCGTTAGCATATGTCTATAGTGGATGAATTTTCGAGTTCGTATCTAGTTTTTTTCATTTCTTAAACAAATAATGTTATATACGTATTCAATGAGGTAAATAGTATGCAATTCAATAAGGAAAAAACCATCGATTTGCCGAGGGCATAAACTTGTTTATAAAATGATTATCGTTGCAATTAGTTTGAAAACAGATGTATTGCATTATTTTAACTAAAAAATACAGCACACATTGGTTCATGCAGCGGAGATTACCCCCAGAGCCAAATTTTCTATCGTCATAGAACGCAAAACGGTCCATAAAATTAATTCGTATTTAGAACACTCATATAGAATGAATTCCATTTTACTATCAACCTAGAATCTAATTAGCCTAGTAATTGCATAGCAATAACATTTGACAATGTTGGTCGACACTCTTTGTTACTATTAGGTTGTAATTTTCACAAGATGTTACTATTTCAGCGGTGGGCAAACGGCCACTTTCCTATATTCTATCCCTCTCGGTTTTAAGTATTATGGACTATATCTGGGCCACCACGTGATAGTAGTAGTAGTATTGAATAGTAATCTGTGAACCAAGATTACTATTCAATACTACTACTACTTACTAGTTTATCTGGAAATCAACAAACGTCGGCCCAGACTAATTTGAGTTTAGCAGATTTATTGCCGAAGTCAGCTATTTATTTTATGGAGCGAAATATAACTTAAGTTACATGACGCTCAATTATTGAGGACGTGTAAGTTATAGTCAATGAGTAAATTTTTAGTCTATCAAATATATAGAGTATATTAAAGATGTGATCCAAATTATGAAATTAAATACATACTATTCACCGGGGTAGTCACAAACGGCACGGCCGGTACTCTCGGTGGTGACACCGGTTTTTCCGCCGAAGGCTTGCAGTGGTGTCTCCGTAATTATCTGTACGCCTTGACTGCTCATATCTTTGCAAAGGAAATTTACCTGAGATTCATTTTATGAGCTTATTTCACATGGCCTTCGTAATTTGCTTGAAACTTGACGCATAGCATTTTATTTATTGAGGATATAAACAGTTACATTTTGTATATTACTTAAATAAGAAATAAAAGAAATATTGAGTAAATGTATAACCCACACTAATGTCCGCGGAGTAATTATAGAAGAAAGAAATGAAAATAAATAGCGCGTGCAATAAAGACTGCTGATGAAAAGTCAAAAGGTAAATAGAGAAATTATTAAATTAAAAATATAAAAATCTTCTGACACAAAAAAAAATATCTAAAAAGTAAACGAATAATATGTGTTTGTTGGCCCTCTAAATTTATTACATAATACACGCTACGAACAACGCTCTGTCTCCACGTTAACCTAAATACTTTTTGGGACGAAACACAAAATTACAATAGAAGATTTTGCTTGCTGAAATCCCCTCATTTTCAGTAACCTCGATCATTATCTATCTAACACATACTCATTGAGATTATCTTTATGAACCCAAACACGCTATATCTGTTGTAAGTTGATGAGAAGTTGGATATCCCGCATGCTACTTGATACTGCACTGTTAGCTCAAGGTTGCCATATCTTGGAAATACCACCGAAATAATAGTATAATAACACCAGAATTTCTATCTATTAGAGAAGTGAAAGTTGGTTAGAACGCTTTGTCAAGCAGGAAATGAGCTGATGGTCTCCAAACTCATGGACCGTTCTTCATAAATTATACCTAAGAATCATCTCGATCACATCAGATATCAAACAAAAGAAAAATTATCAAAATTCGTCCATTTGTTTGGGAGCTACGAGGCAACAGACATACACACATAGATATATATACAGACACACGTTTACAAATATACACAAGACACACACGTGAAACTTATAACACCCCTCTTTTTTGCGTCGGAGGTTAAAACGTATGAAAGCTTATAATTGTCGTGATATAATGGTATCTATTTTTTTTAAATTTAGGAAGAATAATTGAAAAAATATCAAGGCTATGAAAGTGTATGTTATACCGGTTATACGTGAAGAGCAGCGCGCTCCCCAGCGTTTTTAACACGCTTTTATTAGGTTCACCTGTATGTATGTACGACCTCTGTATTGACAGAAAAAGACAAAAAGCACGTAAATTAATTCTACACGACAATACCTATACAATCCTACTATAGAGGTGGAACTGTATGTTAAGAACAAAATCACGCTAAAATAATAGAACAAATTTTTTTTAAAGTTATTTTAGGTCAGGGAGTATTTGATCTTTTAGCCTGTTGGGCAAATAGACTTAAGTATACGGGTAAGAGACCCCGCCCCCTTTCCTACCTCATCCTCTTTCCTTTCCTCTCCACTAAAGCCGTAAAAACGCAATTAATACTTTTGAACCGTATAAAATGGCAGCGTCGTGGTTCGTCACCCGACATATCTTGTTGCCCGCGGAGGTGAAATGTGGGACTGCTGATTGCTTCTTTGCTACAGTAAATGATCGTAGCAGGAAAGAAGTGGTCTCTACCTACCCCGATGGGAAAGAGGCGTGACTGTATATATGTATGTAGTATGTACTATAGTCTCTGTTTACCATTATATGATATCGGCGTGAGTGGATGTATGTATGTATTTTTTACAAACATGGGTTATTTAACCACAAAATAGATAAGTTACTAACTATAGAAAATATGAAAATATTGTTAAGAAGTCTTTAGAAACTTCTTTATTATAATTTCTATAATTTAGAAATAACTACTTGCAATAATATAAAATATATAGTGATAACAAAATCAGATATTGTGTGTTTGTATGTACGCGTGTGTGTATATTTGTGGAGACTAGACAAAATGTTTAATGTACATATACATATCTATGATAAATAAATTAGTATCCGCAAGTCTTCAGCAAGTTTCAGAAATAAAAGTATCTATATAAAATAATTTATATTAAAATATAGTTTGATTGATGATGAGAGAAAAACTATGTACTTACTGTCACCTTCAGCGTGGGACCGTCGCGTTCTTGTTCTAGAGTAAGGCTCTTGAGCTTCTGATCGATTCTGCTAACAATTATTAAACATAAGACCGCTTAGCTTATCTGATCCCATCAGGTGGATTCAACAAGTTCCTTTCGGAGGAAGTATAAGTAAGTATTGATACTTCCAGGACTCAAAGATAAGTTAAAATTAAGTTTTCCTTTCCCGTAAGAATAGATACAGTGTCAAGACATGATATTTTTCAGAAATGGTACCTAAGTAGACATACGAATATACTATATTTCATTCATATCTTTTGAACCATTTCCAAGCCATTTTAATTTATTATATATAACCATATCACAAAAACACACGATGTTAAATCTCCCAAGAAACGATGAAATGTATTGCACCGAAATTTTCAGAGAAATGTTAACTAATATTATAACTGAGAATGCGAGTTTGTTAGTTACGCTTTCACGCCTTAATTACTAAACCGATTATCACGAAATTTTATACAGACATTGTCAGGGGTATCTTTTATCTTGAAAAAAACAGTCAGTTCTCGAGACAGAAAAAATAGTTTACAAAGTTATCACATAACTGTATTTTCAACGGTCTCTGATATGTATTTAAGGACACCAAAGTGAATGAAGCCGCAGGTAAAAGTAAGTATTTTCATAAAATGAATACTAATACCAAATTAAAAGTAAAAAAAGGAAAGTCAGTCTTACCGTACTATAGTCTTGGTGTAGAGGTTGTTGGTATCCCCGCACTTGGCCTATCATGTGGTGTTGTTCCACCGTTGCAGGGTCCAGATAACCTCGCGTAGGGTTCACCGGAACCTCCAGCCGCCGCAGACGCGCTGCCTGCTGCGATACTTCTGTAACCATCAGTGCTGCCCGATATTTCTTACGCTAAATCATCATACAATTGAGTGATATTCAAATCCCGTATAATAATATACTTCTTTAAAGAACAGGGGTAAACGAGCTTGCAGGTCACTAGATCAAGGTAGCAAGCAAGTAAGCGATCAACACCTGAAGAGCCATACAATGCGTTGTCAGCCTTTTACAAAGGCTGCCATGCTATAAGTTAGCGAAAACTGCAGACAGCAGTCCATACTACAATTTTACTACACTTAGAAGACTGGCGTATAAAATATACAGTTATAGACCTCCAAATATCGAGGTGATGTGGCTCCTATTAGTAAAATACTTTTATACTCACAGGGCGATTGGTAATTATTCGTATTCCGTTTGAAAGGTGATTTTAGGATTATATTATTATAACTTCTGAATTTGCCTTTTATATAGCACAAGTTTTTTTTTAAATTAAGAGATGATATTTGTGTTGTATAATCGTTGCCTGTAGTGGCCTAATTGAGATATGTATCTCATATGACATTAGTACATTTACTGAATACAATCTATGAATGTATATTATACACTTATATCAATACAATAAAAAGCATCCACCGCCGGGTATAAGCCTCCTGTAATTATCATCACCTAGATCAATTGTAAGCTATCGTCATCCACTGATCGCTCATGGATTTAATCAGGTTATTGGTCGAGGGCACCTAGTCAGGGGTTGACCCACGTTAGTATAGGTGTTAAGAAATATCGCTATAGCCGTGTACGCTAGACACTAATAATGAACCTTAGCCGAAACCCACAAATTTGGCATAATTTGTGAATATTCAATGTAAAAATTGTCATAACTTCTGATTTTTCCACTTGGTCAACTTAACCCAGGGTCTGCTATTATGACAGCGGATGTGGCTGTGATGTAGGGAAAAATTATCGACTGCTGTCTGACGTCATCCCCATAGTCCCCACAATTCCTACAACAACAGTGTCATTTATATAGCACACAATTCAGAACCCACAGTTTTATATCCTTTCTAAAATACGGAGAAACTTCTAAAATGGATTTTAGATTCGTCAACCCATAGAATAGCGGTTTATCCTAGTTTAAGGAAAGGATCGAGCTCGAATAAAGACAACTGATCAGATCAAAGGTCCACAAACTCTATCTTGTAGACCACTGTAACGTTTTTCACTTTTGGGTGGACCCCCAAAGCGTAGTTAATATAAAATTTTTGCAAATTTATCAACATCAAATGTGGTTTTGACAGTTGCCGTAAACCTCTTGTAGGACCCCGTCGACCCCTAGGGGTCGATATAGACCACTCTGGGTATCAATTGGACAAGAGGTTCCCAGACTTTTTTTTCTCATAGACCACTTTCAAAATTTAGCAGGTTCCGGTGGACCCTACCATATTCCCGAAACTCAACAAAAATGNNTAGATTTAACTATGGAAATTTGCGTACGCCAACGTAGACCCCCGTCGAGTCTCCCGTGGACCCCTGGGGTTCAACCTGGACCACTTTGGGAACTAAGGGATTAGACTATAGAACAACACAATTTATTGTCTTAAAGTTAGTACATTTTAGGTTCGGATTCAATATGAATTTCGGCTATTTGTGTATATTTTAAAGTTTGAAGTTTTTTTACCCAAGTTTAACAGCGAAAGCTATTTTATTTGGAAAGTTTCGAACTTATGATAAGTTGTAGTAAATAGTTTGTGTGAATACTCACTCTTCTTAGGCTGGGTACGCACTGTAATAAACGGGACGTTCTCAGGCGTTGGCTGTTGATCCGTTACTCTTGTCATGCTACAAGTAAAAACTTATAGTAACGCAAAATAATAATATTATTAAATTTCACATGAAATATGCGTTATTTAAATCAGTCAATCGACAATTAGATGGCTACAAAAATAACTAAGTCCATATACTACTACTACTCTGTGTTAAAAGTATCCCAAATAATATTTAACAAAATGTTATAATTAATTATTTTTTTTCAGATTATAATTTATCCCATCTGTTAATTAACTAAAAATATAAAATAAAAGACTAGCGTAAAAGATATCGTTCTAATTTTTGAGGGTCAGTAGCATTGTATTGAGTAACATACCGCATGAAATTTGGGCGGGATCTGTTATGTAGTTTAATTTTTTTTCAAATTCGATTTTGTATGTTGAGTCGCTAAAAATGTTACAAAGGATCTACGGCGAATGGTGTTTTCAAAAACATAAGTATATAAATGGTTCAAAGCAGTCAAAGAACGCAAAGAATCGGCGGTTGATCGGCCTGGTCGACCTTTAACGAAATATGAAAACATCGGCAGAATTAAAAAGCTGTTGTGTGAGTCAAAGATTTGACTCGAGACGATCATATTTGCAAATCCATTCTAACTGATATTTTACTATTTATACTAAGGGTTCAATTACCATTAGGTGACACCGGGGTTAGAGTCGCTACACCACCGTGTCGTGGTTTTAGCTGCTTCTGATGCGTCAATGCAACTTTGTGGCATATTAGTAACTTTCTATTTTGAGAAAATTATGAAATTTCATTTCATATGCAAATTGTATCCAAAGATACACAAAGACAGACTGATAAAGAATATCTTAAGTTCGCTTATACACATAATGTATCTATATAAACAAGTCCTTGCCGTTTACTAGATGTAGTTAAGGTTTATTACCTTCTTTTTTTAAGCTTCCGTTTTCGTTTTAAAATCTTTATTAGGTCAATTTTCTCCTGAAGATCATCACATCGTGCTTCGGCTACCGCAAACTGATCGTCAGCCTCGGGTATGGAAGCTTCAAGTCAAAATTAAAATAACTTACTACACTTAAGAAAGCCGTGTTCTTTTCTGATATATTTAATAAATGTGACATTGCGTATATAGCTCTATTGTGTTTGTTACTCTTTTGTAGCTTAATCACACAATGGACTGCTTTAAATTAGGCAGCGTATTTAGGTAGGTACCTATGAGTATAAAATAGGACGCACATAAGCTACGAAAAAGTCAAATACGTAGCACATTTGCTAACATCGTAAACACATACTACTGAGTTGTATCATGACTATCTTATGGAGCAATATTGTCGTTGACGTGAAATTTTTCAGCAACAACACCTTTCGGCAGAGTTTGTTTGTCTACACTCAACGCCTAATACTTTTTCAATAGAGAATGAGTTAAAAAAAGACGTAGGTAAACAGCGTACTTTATTTCGTTGAATAACAGCTCCATTTTAATTTTAATAATAGCATTCGGCGCTTACTATGTCGGGAGATGTATGAATATCGATGATGCGAAATAAATATTACTACATTTGAGATAAGAAGGGGTTGGCATTTTCTGCATAACATCTTATTTAGTCTATAAAGGAGTAACATTAATAATTATAGATAATTGAGCCGGAAGGCGGACACCCGCGGCTTTGCTAGAGGAACTGACTTGAGCCTTGTGATGTAAAGGAGGCCTAACTTTTTTGTATCATTCATTCATTATTCATCATCAAGAGACGAAGTTCTGCTAATGTAAATAGTTATTACTAATTGCGGTTCTGCTCATCATGTTCGTACATAATTAATAATTTTGCTGGAGTTTTACCTTTTATTTATTACTCTAAAAAACGAACGACACAAAGCCGCAACCCAATTTGAAAGTCAGTGACACAGATTACTAACGCTTATTGTGCCATAAGTAGCATAATCTTTAAATATTGTGGACTTTAGTTCTTCACCTAGCTATCTTGACTTAAGTCAGGGTTGGCTATTATTGCAAGGTCTACATACTGTGTGACGGATTAAGATGACTGAAAACGTTTCCTTGTGGAAAAATGTTAGAATCCCAAACGAGACACTTTTCTCACTAAACAAGACTTCAGAAGACTTTCTCACACTTTTAAAAAATTAAGAAATATGGAATTTTTATTCGTTTTTATGAAAAATTCCGAATTCTTATTTTTTTAAAGTTTGAGAAAAATTCTTAATTTTTTAAAACTCCGAGAAAGAATTCTTGTTTTTTTAAATCTGGGAAAATCTTCTGAAATATTGTTTAATCAGAAAACTCGTTATTTGACAAAGGAAGTATAAAGAATTGCGTAATTTTGGACTCTAAAACGCGACTATTTTTTCCCTTTTAGACATCAATTAAAGACTACCACCTTGCGCGTCTTCCAAAACACGGATCGACTACGGTAGCGCTCGGTGTAGTAGTGCCAGTGCTGTCCCCTGTTAGATTAAAAACATGTAACAGTGATATATTAACACAGTACCGCTAAGGTCCAATTTGCGCTCAGAACGCGTTCCTTCTAACACAACTCCAGCTAGGCTACTAGAGCTTCTATGACGCTTATCTGAAATATTTGTATTTTTTTATTTAAAAACGTTGATATCGTTATAAAAATGTATATGACTGCTTTTCTATCTGTTAATTCTCTTCAAGTCTTAACCGCTGAGCCAATTGTTTTGAAATTATGCAACGATAAGGATTTAAGCTAGTTAACATTAAAATGATGGAGACGCATCGATATAAATGATAGTCTTTAGCGATGGTTGATAGCTCGAACCTGGGTTGAATATCAGTAGTGCATTTCACAATTATCAAAACATGCTACGGATGAATGGTCGAGTAATTTTATCAAAGGATATTTACAGTGCAAATTTAATAATTCATCGGATTTTTCACATTTTTATTACGTACATTATAAATAAATAAACTTTATAGAATAGCCTAATATTGTAAATCATTTTCGGATTTTTAGGATCACCAAGTAAAAAGGACTCTCAATTCGAATGCAAATCTAAATACCTAACTAGCATCAAGATATAAGTAGATATCTATTTAAAGTCTACCTGTTAACCTTTAAAAATTAAATTATAGGTACTTTAAATCACATGTTGAATGAAATAAAGAAATCGCCTAGGAGCTTAGTATTAACTTGCCTTTAGATAACTTTAAAACGTCTCCCATATTTACTTGAAATTTTCATAGCACACCATTAAATAGCTCCGTGCTAGTTTTGAATAAAACGGAACGATTAATTATTTAAATATAAAAAGGGTGTTTTAATAGTAAAGCCACTAAAAAATCATTACGTCAAAGTTGTCAAAATAAATCAGTCTTCAACAAACGAAGATCGTGTCTTACTTCAAAATCTATGAGCATTTGGTGACAATTTGCACTGGCAGCAAAGATTTTTAAGTGAAAGTTTGATTTCAATATTGCACTAAGAATTTATTATGGTGAACCTAGGACCAATTAGTATAATAATTGGTCCGAGCGGTGAACAAACGAAAGGACGATGTAGTTATACAAACGGGAACCAACTTATACACATTTCCCTAGGGGTTGGTTACGATTTGTTGGGTCCAATTATAAAACACCAAATATAAATATAATTTTATTTAGAATAATTTTTCTATTACATATATATCTACATCTCATAATCAAACGAGTAACTCTCGGAAAGTCATTATTCAAAGTGGTAACCCGAGTGGTAGGTGGGGACTTTATCTTGATCTCAGAATAGACTTCATTCTGAGATCTTGGTGCTGCTGCTATATGGATACACCTCTTTCGTTTTATGCCTCGCATTTATAGACTAGCTAGTTATCGAGGCCACGCACGTAACGAGAAATCGCTACGATCGCACTGTACAGTTCAAGAAAATTGTTTTCATTTCTTTTCCAACTGTACAACAAAATTTTACACATACATATACATTCAGGCCGGTATATCATAAGGGTAGGCAAAAACCAGTTTGCTACATATTAGGATCCTGACATACCTCGCCTCATCCACATGATTTCATGCACTTTTGTCGATTAATGGTGCTACGATATTGACCTTTTTGAAACGAGTTGTTGATTTGATCAAGGTAAGTTTTCCTGGGCGCCTTCCTCCGAAACTTCCGGGCAAAAGTGGCCCGGTATATTCGCTTCGTCAATAGAATCACATCCTTTCTAAATGACCAAACCATTGGGGCATTCTTCAGAGAAATTGTTACATGCGGCAGGATATATTGCACGAAAACAAACGCGCGTAACAATATTTGTACGTGATAAATGCACTTAATTCTACTTCGTTTACCGTGCTCACAACGCAACTGCACAGTCTGGATTACTGGTTCAGTCACTAAGCGTTGGTATCAATCATCGATGAAAGAAAACGTATTTGCTGTAAATAAAACCGAACTTTTCATAAAGTCAAAAAATTGTCATAATCTGAGAAGAAATATTTTATATATTTCTAATTTCGAGACGGTTTTCGGCTGTAAAGTTGGATTTTAGTTATAGCAAATGTTTCCTTCCATCGATATTATTCCTACAATTTGCAAATAATGAAGGCCAAACATGCTACGAGAAATTTTTACTATTCCACTATACAGTTCAAACTAACGATAAATCGTAGTGTGTACGAGAAACTGCACTAGTATAATGCGATTTCTCGTAGTTTGTGTGGCCTTCATAAGATTCGACGGATAGCACCAGTGAGCGGAGGCTGTTAAAAATAAAACGTACTTCGACTCAATCTCATATAATATATTTATTTCATATACACCTATAACTATTTACTGACACAGAAAATATAACTGCGCTGATAATAATCATAAACAAAAGTGATAACGCAAAATAAATTATTTTAGAATATCGTTACACTTCTTCTCATGCGTAAAAAAAAGTATACAATATGTAACTTTTTAGAGTACACATAATTACAGTTTATATAAAAATGTTTATTTAGCGCTTAAGTAAATACAATATCCCACAGTGTATATGTTATTTATTGTGCCTTCAAATAACCTGTTCGCCATTTCTCGTTATAAGGATGGGAGATAGTTCTCATGTGCTTATTGTTCATTAAATAATAACATTACCTCTGTTTTACAAAAATGATTATAATTTTATAATTCATTCCCGAATTTCTCTTATATAGAAACGTCAGGACAAATCATTTGTGTAAACGCTAAAGCTCATATTTATCAATAAACTAAGAATAACATTTCTTTTTTAATTTACGCGACCTAGCGAGTTTATAATTAATGACTATTTTGATTTGATGAGACATTAG
>WUAW01017482.1:11621-23438 GCA_017165845.1 Thaumetopoea pityocampa | reverse complement strand
TGGAAATTGAAAAGTATACCGTATTGTATAATTATAAACTGTCTAAGTGAACCCAAAATAACACGCCAAAATATCTTCATTACTTGAAAACGACATAGTCTCAAGACGATGGCACAAGCGGCACTGCAAGATTTTATCAACGATGAATGCTTAGGTGAAGACAACACTGTAACGTTTCGGTATAGAGCTTCCAGATCCCACACCGCTGCTGAACAGACAAATCAGAGTTGAGCCACTGCATTTCAATAAGCGTTTCCTGATTGGCTCGGTGTGTGCGGGAACGGAGAGGGGTCATTTCAACTTACCGCGTATCGGGATGCGTATCTAGGCACCATTCATTTACCGTACACGATCGCACGGCTGAAGTAAACTAAATTGCCGAAGGATTGTTACTGGAAATTGATTTACAAAACCGAAACCTTACAGAGTGTAGCAGGTGAGAAGTCTATTAAGGTTGTAACCTCCAGTCTATGATTAATACTAGAAATCGTTTTTTCTATTATGTGCCGTTTTGTACGAGTGGAAATGAGTCTGACTGCACCACGCCTTACAGATGACCCAAGTATAATGCAGAATGAGACCTCACCCACTAAAACCTCTCGATGTCTTCTTGCATGACTTTCTACCATGATGCAGGGTAGATTGACTGTTTTTTTAGGTTTCTTCTGGTCGCTTTTCAGCCACGGGGCCCGTTAGAGCTTCAATGCTCCAACACGCGGACTACTCTTTATGTAGTCTGTTTTGTTATCTGCCTATTTCCATTTAATTTTGCTGCTCCCATGACGCCCATAAACTATGTCAGTAACTTTTATTCTTTTATAAATATTGTCATTCTGAATATCCTCATTTTAGTGTTTATCACACAAAGAAACTTCGGAGAAAAAAAAATTGATAACTTAATAATAGCACACAGACACCAAAATTTTATTCATAAGCCTACGCTAAAATTTTATTATAGATATCTTAGCTACTAGTTTTTAAATTAATTTCTTCATTCCTGGGCTTAAACAGTAACCACAAATTCTTGTCTACAACTCGACCGAAATTGTAATCTACCATCTTCAACGTGGTCGGTGTCTTGCGACATGGCTGAATTTCGAAGCGTTCTAGGATCATTTTCGTAACATCTTTTATGATTTTCAACGCCAGCTTCTCACCTGTAAGGAAAACGTTTTTGTAATTATTTATAATAATCTCTATTATTATAGTATATGCGTTCGTTTATATGTGCTGTATCTGCTGTATGGCGCCAGAATAAAAATAGCGTCACTTCATGTCTTCCCGCAGGTGTTGTAAGAAACAAATAAGAACCGTATCAGGATAATGGGCAGCAGAGTTATTCAGTCAAAATCTACTGCGATCTCCAAGACAACTGCCAAGCGTGGTGTTTATGGCAAATTCCTCCTTTTCAAGGTGAAGGTGTCTAGCAGTGGAGATCCACGGCCTGCTGTTGAACTGATGTCCAGCATTTCTAAGTTTCCAGCTTCCAAGAGCTGGTGAAGATGATGATGATGCGTTCGTTCTTTACCAGATCACTTACTTTAAAATAAACTTTTTTCTACATAAAAATAATTACACAGTGTGATTGTTAGTAGTAGTTCTCTGATAATAGCATAACTTTTAAAGTAATTTTAAATAACATTTTTAAGTTGTGAATTATGTGGTGAATTGTGTGTGTTCGGTGCAACAGACACGGCACGCGAAGCTAAGGACGTCTTGTGCCCACCCCGCGCACAGCACCGCTCGCATGTTCACGCGTAGCAACAATCAAGACCCACGGAGCAAAGTATTTCGTTCCGCGCACCGCACCTCTCGCATATTCACGCGTAGCAACANCGTTCGTTCTTTACCAGATCACTTACTTTAAAATAAACTTTTTTCTACATAAAAATAATTACATAGTGTGATTGTTAGTAGTAGTTCTCTGATAATAGCATAACTTTTAAAGTAATTTTAAATAACATTTTTAAGTTGTGAATTATGTGGTGAATTGTGTGTGTTCGGTGCAACAGACACGGCACGCGAAGCTAAGGACGTCTTGTGCCCACCCCGCGCACAGCACCGCTCGCATGTTCACGCGTAGCAGCAATCAAGACCCACGGAGCAAAGTATTTCGTTCCGCGCACCGCACCTCTCGCATATTCACGCGTAGCAACAGTCAAGACCCACGGAGCAAAGTACTTCGTCCCGCACTTACCCCACCGAACGTATGTTCGCGCCTAGCAACATGAATGACGCACGAGGACATCGTTTATAGAGCCGGATACAGCGCGGTCGGCTACGCATCAATAATATTCGGCCGCCGCGTCGCCCGGCAACCCTAATCCGTTAGTAGTGGCCTCTGCCTCCTACGAAGCGGATCGTGACGCAATCCCGCGTCACCGCCGCCCCCGACACGTCCTGCACGACTCCGACGAACCCATCACTCTCGCGCTATTCGACGCGAGCCGAACCCCTACGACCCAGCGGTTTAGGATCCGATCCCGCCGGCGAGGCAGAAGGAACTCCCGTCCGACACTGACTACGCATTCCGCCTCTTTTAGGTGCATCCTTGCACCGAGGCCCTCATTTTCGACGCACCCATCTCCGGCGACCGCCCAAGCCGAGGCTCGAGACTCCCTCGAGGTACCCTCGAGCTAGTCGCCCCACTTCGCAGCCGTTCAGGCTAGGCTGGAGTGCATTTCGCACTCGCCATCCTGTCCGGTGACGTTGTAAAGGCCTTAGGGCCAACAGCAGCTCACACTTCGAAAAAAAAACCCGCCAACCAGTCGCGATGTAACATCACGACGGACGCGCACATATTACCTCAAGGCAACAAGAACCAGACACAATTTGGCAGCACGGCGGAAACGCGCACGGTTCTCTCAATAACAACAAAGAAATAAAACAATTAGCAGTGTCCAAAACGTGAACATAATATAAAGCGAGAGAACTGCTTTAATTAACATAATGATTATAATTATAATCTATAACACAATAATAATAATATAGATAATATGGACACTCATACACATCGATCTAGTCCTACATCAGGACTCCCTGTATCTTGGGTACTTGACAACGATATACATATATAGATAAATGCGTCCATGATTCAGATAAAAAAAATTGTGCTCATCACACAATGTTTGCCTTTACTGGGATTTGAACCCGGGATTCATTGGCACAGAAATCCTACACCAGGATCTAGTCCTGCACCAGGATTCCCTGTATCTCGGGTACTAGACAACGATATGCATACTTATATAGATAAATATGTCCATCATTCGGATAAAAACATTTGTGCTCATCACACAATGTTTGCCTCTACTGGGATTCGAACCCGGGACTCGTTGGCACATAAATCAACGTCATCACCACTAACAATGAGTCATTATTACTTATACTATCTCTGTCCTCTTTAAATAAGCTCCGTAATAACATGCCCTCGATATTGAAGTAGAAAGTTGGCGTATAAAAGTATTCTTGCGGGTACATGCTCGTATGAAGAGGTACGATTGGCTACTACCAAAGTGTGTCGATGTATTAAAGCTCTTAACACTTTCGAAATAAAAAGAGTGTTAAATTTGCTATGTGGCGGTGATAATTTATTACTATTATAAAATTGTTAAGTGTCAAATTTTCCAAAAACAAAGATATTTAAAATCAAACTACTCAGATCCACTAATTAAGGGCTCTGAAACCAAATCCATCAATGTTTGTTTGTTTGTTTAGACTTCACGCAACGAGTGGGTTGATTTTGGTTAAACTGTTACCGTCTTAAAGGTACTACTCCGACTTAAATAATAGGGCATGTTTCATCAAAATCGGTCCAGTAGAATTAAGATACGGCTTGATCCCTCTTTTAATCTTCAAATTTGACGGGCTCTATTTTACTCTTACGTTGTAGTAAAATATTTTGCCTAGGCGCTTTCGACCGATGTAATCAAGGGCCTTTCACCAATTTTGGATACAAATTTGGCTTATTCGCGAAGTTTTTCAATGAAAAATATAGTCAATTCAAACAGAAAAATATAGTAAATTCAATTTCCTATTGCAAAGATAAAATATATAATTTGTTATTATACAGATTGATTATACCCGTCGCATTACATAGCACTGCTTATGATATGACAGCTAGATACCATTTATGCGTATGCATCTATAATATGACAGTACGATGTATAATTATAATAATAACTTGATTTAACTACATGTTTTACTCGGCTCCGACCGCATGGAATTTCTGGATTTTAGCATAGCTATCTCCATAAAACAAAAAAAATATAAGAATATGACCTTATTTAATCAGTGGTATATGACGCCGGCCCGTGAGAGCTGGCTAATGGATTTACCAAGCTAATGGGCAGCAGTATTGTCCTGCCATCAATCAAAATCTATTTCTATTTCCAAGACGCCTGCCAACCATGGAGATTAAGCCAATTCCTCCTTTTAAAGGAAGAGATCCATGTCAAGCATTGGACTTACGCGGGCTGGTGATGATGTTAATTGATCATGATGATGACCTCTATCCATAAAATCATTCAGAAATTTCAAGATCAACAAGAGAACAAACGTACTAATGATTGTATGTAATATAAATAATAATACATATATAATTCTGGGAAACAAAAGGTCAACTTTATTTCTTGGGAAAAAACCTAATGTTTAATTAACCACACATGTAATTAATATAAATTTAATTGAATTCTTAAGTATTTCTTTAGTTAATTTGTCAAGGATTTGTATTCAAATTATTTTGTATATAACGAGCAATGCATAACAGTTAGCCGGTAACAAATTATCGTTAATAATGACGTCAGCCTTGGAGCTTGATAATGTGGAACGTTTTGCAGTCGCTTAGTATATAGTATGAGCTGATACAATATTAGTTATGTATACAAGAGCTATTAATAAATTATAATTTATCATTCACATAGCTCGCAGAACCGATGGGCATTGGGGTCTTAAAGTGCCGGAGTTGTGACCCCGAACTACAAAACGTAATGCGTGTAGACTCCCGACCAGATGGACCGATGAGCTGAAGATTGCGAACAATCGGTGGATGCAGGCGGGTCATAGCCGCTCAGTGTGGCGATTATTAGAGGAGGCCTATGTCCAGCAGTGGACGTCTGTGGGTTGATATGATGATGATGATTATGAATTTATCATTTAAAGGATGTTTCAAAATTTACCCAAAAAATAATTTTGATATAAAAAACGTATCTAATAAAAATTGTGAAGTTTTATGAATTCGTAAGATAAATGTACACAATATATTATCATTATAACCAGCCCGTGAAAGTCCACTACTGGACACGAGCGCCCTCTATAGAAAGTAGGGATTTGCCATAATTTCCACTCTTGGCAGGCGTATTGAAGATCACAACAGCTTTTGTTTGAATAACAGGATAACACTGCTGCCCATTATTCTGGTACAGCCCTTAACAGGTTCTCACTTAATCCACTTAGTTGGTACTCGTAGTTATGCAAAATAGAAAATTTATTCATTGTCGTGGAATTTGAGTTACTTAAGTTACTAGCAATGTGTTTTTATTTTTAAATGAACTAAGAACTAACCCGGAAAAATAGCTTAATCTCAATGAGATACAAGAAAATACTGGTTTTCTTTTTTGTGGTGGAGAGAGCAATGGTGTACCAAATATAAGCGAAAATACGGCTACATGACAGACTGGCTATTTTAAAGTTTACAAAACCAGCAATTTTTATCAATATTGATAGTGTTGATATAAGTCTGCAAAACGCACAGTAACTGTATTTATCCACGGTGGCTAAAATCTTTGCATGATACTCTAAAGCAATGCCTAATTTTCAGTGCGAAAAGACTATTGAAAGACATTGCGAAAATATTAAATGGAAAGTACTGGCATAGTTTATACTAGAATGGAATCTTCTCACCTATACATTTTCTTGGTCCGGCACCAAATGGAAAATAAGCATAACAATGCTTAATTGATCCTTCATCCAAAAAACGATCCGGATTGAACATCTTAGAATTTTTATAATATTCTTCGTCTTTATGTATAGCTTCCACGGGTATACTTATCGTCACTTTCCTGTCTATTACCATATTACCTTCTTGGCAATGATATGTCTTCATACATTTCCTTGAGATTATTGAATATGGTGGATATAATCTCAACGCTTCTTTTATTGTTACATCCAAATAATCCGCTCTTTTGTCTTTAGATACCGAAATTCTAGACTTTTCTTGTACATGCGGGTTCCGAGCTAATTCGAATAAGATTACCGTCAATATATTCAAACAGGGAATATAACCCTCACTTATGAAAGAACATAGAACTGAAAACGCAAATTCATTGCCAGAATGTTTCGATGCATTCTTCTCATTAATTCCTAATTGGTATACGTTTCCTAAATTCTTTATTTGATTCATTAGTTTCGATTTATCCAAAGCTTCTTTTGTTCTTGAAGACGGTTCTCCAAATAGCGTCGTTAATCCGAAAAATACGTATAATGAGGGAAATATATTTTTTAGATAGCTCTTTATTCTCTCTATGACTGTACGTTGTTGTATCACTGATCTAACATTTTGTATTACTGATCCATCTACGTTGTTACCAAGGAGCAACTCCGTGAATATTTTGTCCAATACCTTCGACAGCGTGTGTTGAACTTCCGTCTCACCATTTGTTCCCTGCAAACAGTCGGACGAACTCTCTAGTCTGGTGTCAATATTACCCAATAATGACTCATAGCCTTGTCGAAGTAAGGTCCATTTTTCACCATTCGCATAGTACAGGTTGTCTCGTAAACAAACATCCCGAGACTTGTTCAAGGAGAGACCTCTGCTATGGAAATTTTCGAAATCCGTTGACAACATCGTTTTTACTACGTCTGGATCTTTTATAATTAAATCTGGTATTCGGCTTATGATACGCCCGACGAATTTATTGTTGGGATGCTTCGAGTAAAGTATATTGACATCTTCCGTGGTACTTCTTAAGCCTAAAACTCTATGATAATCACTTCCAAAGAAAGGGATAGAGGGTTGTTTATATGGAACGTGGCGAACGTACCAGTAACTAAAAAATTTGGTGACATAGTCGAAAATTAGGGCAAATATTAAAACTAGTATTATTGTCACGTTAAGCAGAAAGCTTTCAAAGAACATGTTCACTCGCGACGAGATCGATTTATGTACTAAGTTGCTGCAGCCGGCGAGTAAGTGGGTCGACACAACGGTACCGTGATGCGAGAGGCTGTGGTTACGAGACTTTTTTGTGGCATTGAACTTAGCATTGTCGCTAAATTTATTAAATTATAATACAGTAGTGCTTACGGTTAGCATACTAGGCCTAGACAATCAAATAGCATCTTAAAAAAAGCAAAAATCTGTGGTGCTCCAAATGCATGCTCGCTATAAATCATACGAACAGAGTGAACAAATGAAGAAAGCTGTTGAATATGCTATAAATAAAATAGAAGAGAGTACTCTGTATTGCCCGACAATATAAAAAATACAAACATAATAAACAAGAAATAAAAGTGTACTCAGACCGTCTTATCGCAATATGATATGCAATATCTCTTCCAGAGAATATTTGGCTATAAAGGACAAGTATTGGCCATAGTAGAGGCAAATAATTGTATAATATATTTAAATGCTAAGAAAAGAAAGATACTTATAATGATCAATCCGTCTGAAAAAAGACATATTAGCGTAGGAAAAAATCTTGCACAATATTCGTGAATGGACAAACGCTCTAAAATGTTTCCACCTAGAGAGAAAAACGTGATACTTGAATTGATATATGGCATAGGCATAGTAATAGCGTCACTTCGTTTCTCTTCGTGAATGTTGTAAGAACCAGATAAGGGACGTACCAGGATGATGGACAGCATTATTATCCTATTATTCAGTAAAAATTAAAAAATATGAATGTCAAACGAGGAGATTGTGGTAAATCCCTTCTCTTTAAAGAAGAAGCCCATATCTAGCAGTGGACTTCAAAGGCTCTTGATGGCGACGGTGAAATCGACTGTCAGCCTCCAATAACTGGGGAAGCATACGAAGAAATGGTTGCCTTCTCAAGCACCGTGCTTTCGAATTATGTATCATCCATGTTATGACACAGAGCTAAAATAGAAACCGTCACTAAAAAGGTGTCTTATAAACTATGTGTTAATCAGCAAGATCTGATTGACTGGATTAAAAACACCAGCATTTGAAATCGAACTTGATGAAACGATATAGCTCAGGTGCTAATGAAAATTTAAGGTGATGGGATCATAGGAACATTGGATGACTGATGGGGAAACAGGTATTTGATTCGTCCAGTTTGACCTTCGACTGGTCATCAACGCTTGACAACCCATGTAATTTGGCAAAGGTAGCTGAAAGTTATTGAATGTAGAGGCACAAGTCTGTACAAGATTAATTTCTATGGTAGAGTCCTATGAGTGTGAATCTTCTTAATATCAAGTTGAAGAAGAATAAGAAGAATGTTTTCAATCTTTTCAAAAAAAAAATTGAATATATTAATCAAGCAAAAGTATTTTTTGAATGTCATGGTGTAGTGTATTGTCGTTATATCCAGTTCCATTGGTTGTGAGCTGAAAGTGACGATACGCATTTCTTTTTGAAAAAAAAAAATAGTACAATTATTTCTATTAACTTCTACGCAATTAAATAAATAAATAATTATTAATAATAAATTTTGCAATATACATAATGAACACACTATACCCGAAGTTGTTGCAAGGATTTTGGTGGTTAGAAGGATGACGTCAGATATTATCGGTTATCCTAAGACTTAAAACGAGATAGTGGTGCCGATTCTGTAGTGACAGAATTTGAACAAATTTAGTCCCTCCTTTTTCTAATTTCAAACGTCAAAAGGAGATAGCTACAAATTTGGTGCTGTCAGTTTCGTTTAGGGACGTCAAAATTAAAAGATTTAGGCGCGATTTCGGGAGGTACGGACTAAAGATACGCAAAAACTTAACATAAACTCCAAAGAATATATAATCTAAATTATTATTTATCAAATGAAGAATGAATAAATAAATGAGTAAAGAAGGAATGAAGAGATGAACGAACGAATGAATGAATGCTTTATTTGCTAATATATAGGTTATACGTAGGTTCTTACATTAAATTCAGACTCACTATATATGACAAATTTGTCGTGCAAAAAATAAATTTTGTCACTGATGAAATTTGCATCGCACATTACAGTCGGTCTTTAAATCCAGCCCGCCTAGCCAAGTTGACATTCGACAATCGTTATCGCTAATAGAAACGAAAAAATGTATTAGAATGACACTTCTATTCGAAAAGTCACGTGTGACTTGGCGATTAGAAGTATCATTCCAATACAATTTTTTCGTTTCTATTAGCGATAACGATTGTCGAATGTCAACTTGGGTAGGGGGGCTGTGCAGGCGACTCCCCTTGGATAGCGGTGAGACGTACAGTTTGGGAACCGCTGTACTAGTAAATATAGGGTGTCGATTAATTAAGATATAATAATAATATAATATTCCGAACACTTTCACACATACACACTGATCAAATCCCAAACTAGGATTCCCTGTATCTTGGGCACTAGACAACGGTACACATACTTATATAGATAAATAAAATTCATACATAGATAAATACGTCCATGATTCGAATACAAATATTTGTGCTCATCACACAAAACTTGTCCCTACAGGTTCTGTGTCAATGAGTCCCAGGTTTGAACCTGGGACTCATTGACATAGAAAGCAGGGTGCACACTGTACCAATCAGTCATCAATATAACTCCTACACCTATAAACAATATTTGCAACATGTGGTTTTCATAACCAGTCCATATTCGTCCTCACTACAGGGGTACGTACCTCCCCTGATCAGGAGAGGGCTTAGTCTGTAGTCTACCACGCTGTCCTAGCGCGGGTTGTTAGACTTCACACACCCATGCGGGCATGCATGATTCCTCGTGAAATTTTTCTTCTCCGTTAAGTGCATATACATAGACCGTATATGAGTTAGAAATAACTCGGTGTATAACTCAGACCGAAATCGAACCCACGATCTTTCGATAGCAAGTCAGGTCTGGCACTACTAGACGACCAATGTACTTGTAATGTACATGTGATCTTAACAAAATTTAAAATTCAGTGTACAATACGCAGACTATTAAAAAAACACCTGTGCAGTACACAAATAGGTATTTGTTCTAGATGATAACTATGTTAACTTTATGACTAACGTCATTATGTAAAGTTTTCTTTGCGGAGTGCATGCGCATCGTCACCATTTATCTTCATCATACTCAAGTATAAATTCAAAAATTTGTAGCTTTGAACCGCACTTTTAGATTTCTAAAATAAATCTGTATTAATGGATCAAATTCTGGAAAGTAATGATAAATGGCAAAATAAAAAAGGGCTCATTTTTTAAGAAGGTATAATATTATTTCGCTTATATTTATTAAACTTTAATAAATATTTTAATATTGCTGTGTGGCATCGGCATAATTACAGCGTCACTCAATCTCTTCCCCTAAGTGCTATGTGAACCAGCTACCAATAGCAGGATAACTGGCAGCAACACCTTTAAATGGGGATTTTTCAATATTTTTTACGAAAATATAGCATATTGTCATCACAAGTAATATAACCAGAATTTTTATTTATAGATAATCTGATTACATTTTATCGCCATCTATACGAACAATGCAAAATCTTTTACAAGCCCAATGTGGAAAAATTAATTTTTAGCCGCCATCTATGAAACGAGAAATAAATTACGATATACATTTAGTAACGTTGTCTCCTATCTAATTGTAAAAGATTTCACTAGATGTCACTATTAAATTAAATGTAATAAAAATCAAAATATACTAATTTTAGTGAATAAATAAACTTGTTTTCCAGTAAACTCATAATCTTATAAAATATTACGTAATTTTAGTTGTTCGATTACAATAATTTATTTATCCTATTTTTTAAAATGAACGACTTTGCTATTTTGTTAGATATTTATGTATTTAAAATTACAGATACACGAACAGAATCGGTTAAGGGATAATGCTGTTCTAACTAAATTAACTATACTCTTATTTAAGTGATGAATTTAAGTGACCATAAAAGAGATAGTAAGTTTTGAGAGATAACATTATTTCAAACAAATTTTCGGAAAAGAGAGGAGATTTTTTTTTATATCGTGGTCATCGAAAGTACCTCTTAACTTAGAATGACCCATGTTTATATACGTAAGTATAACACAGGCGGCTACAAGCCCTGAACGCCTACGGCGACAGTCGCCCCGCATAGCGATGCGTGCTACTGTTGCAGTTTGATTACAGATCTAACGCTGCGGGCTTGCTTTTAACTGATTAATATGTTCCACCAGCTGCCTACGATTCAACACAACACGCAGAGTCCTGTGTCTCTATCAACGTTTCTACAATTGCTCTATATTNATATCGTGGTCATCGAAAGTACCTCTTAACTTAGAATGACCCATGTTTATATACGTAAGTATAACACAGGCGGCTACAAGCCCTGAACGCCTACGGCGACAGTCGCCCCGCATAGCGATGCGTGCTACTGTTGCAGTTTGATTACAGATCTAACGCTGCGGGCTTGCTTTTAACTGATTAATATGTTCCACTAGCTGCCTACGATTCAACACAACACGCAGAGTCCTGTGTCTCTATCAACGTTTCTACAATTGCTCTATATTGTCAAATGATACCATTACTCTTTGGGGGACGGTATCGCTTACTACTGCACGGAAAAAAAGGCAGTACTAAAATCAAGAAAACACGTTTTCTTGAAATATTTAGTAAGTTTAAGGAA
>WUAW01017478.1:15017-29803 GCA_017165845.1 Thaumetopoea pityocampa | reverse complement strand
ATATAAATAAAATCATTATGTTCAATTAGTGGTCCACCTAAGTCCTGGAACCAGCTCAGGGGGGGTCATGATCCCCATGACCCCCCCCCCCCCCTGGATCCGCCGTTGGCCTCCACCGACACTTTAGAGGGACTCCGAGATCCACTGTGGATGATAATTTTATGCAAATAGAAGACGCTTATCTATGTCTAACAGTTGACTGGGATAAGATATTGTACATTTAATAATATTAAATATTCTGGACACATTGATCTAGATCAATCTTAGTTTGGTACTAGTACCAAACTAAGATTGCTTGTATCTTGGATACTAGACAACGATATATAGATAAATACAATACATATATAGATAAACTAACGGGAACGTCAGTTTTCTGCTACATGAGAAATCCCGAAACATAAATTTATATATAATAAAACCTAAGAACCAGTTTTACTTAAGCTCTCGTGTCCTAACAGCGGTTACTAAAACAGGGATCAAGTTGTGTCTGTAATTCCATTGGACCGATTTTGATGAAATATGCCGTATTATTTAAGTCGGAATAGTACCTTTAAGACTGGAACCATTTGATCAAAATCTACCCGCAGATTTTTGCGTGAAGCCCAAACAAACAAACATACATTAAACAAACATCGAGGATTTCGGTTTCAAAAGCCCTTAATTACTCGATCTGAGTAGTTGGTTTTTAAATAACTTTGATTTTTGAAAATTTGATATTTAACAATTTTAGATATGTCCATGACTCTGATACAAACATTTGTGCTCATCACACACACATGATTGGCACAGAAAGTCAGGTCACTGCCACTGCACCAACCAATCGTCGTCGTCATTGTATGTTCGGGGTTGAGACCGGCGCGTTGTGGTGGCAGATAATTGACAGCGGCCTGCCGCTGAGCGTGCTGTGGGTGCGCGTGGAGCGGCTGCGCGCGGCGGCGCACTGGCGCGGCGCGCGCGCGGCCGACGCCGGCGCCGACCCGCAGCGCGCGCCGCTGCCGGCCGACGTGGCTGAGCTGCTGCTGCCGCTGCGCGACACGCACGCCGCCTTCCTGCTGCTACTGCACGCGCTGCGACTGGCGCAGGTCACTGTCACTCAACCGATCGTATAACACGCTTGAATCACTGTTATATACCAGTGTCTTCGCTCATGTAATATTATTCGACGGTCATAAACATTGAATATTTTCATTAATTGTATTCTGCGCGTTGGGACCACGACGCCCGCAGAAGTGCGCGTCATCATACACTGACAATCGTCGTCCATACATCTATATCAAATTGTCAAAGGTTCTTCTGCCCCCTGACTTCAGCCACATACACGTCCTAAAAAAGTCTGCGTTATCATTTAATTATGTTATGCCCGAGATTTATCTTAAACCGCGAGTTGATGTTTTCTTTTGTGGCATATTTTTTTAATTTAAATTGATAAATATGTTTTTATTACATTTGAAGGTTTAATATTAAATAAATATTTGTATACGTGTATGACTTTGAACATACGCTTTATAATACGACAAAAATAATTATAATAATAATAATATTTTTTTTATTTCGGACTAAAATAATCCATATAAGTTATAGTAACAAACAAGAAAGAAATAGAATCACAAAAATAAAAGCAATTTACACAGAATAAAATTAAGAAATATACGTGTAATATTATCATTCTCAAAGCTTAAATTTCCAAAATCAAAATTAAAAAAAGAATACTTCTTACAGTTTCATAGTGAACAATGATTCCAAGCTAAATATATTAACAATAATTCTAAAATAAATATACTAAAATTAAAAATATTTCACCTTTCAAATTTTGTCTTCTCCATATGACGTATGAAAATAAAACGGCCTGTATTAATTTATGTAGCTGCGAACGTGCAGCGCTCGAGCGCACCGCGGCGATCTATTGGCGTTAAATGTGATGATTTTGTAAGAGATGTATTTTAAGTGAATTATAAAAACCACGTAGGTGCCGCTAATGCCGTGTGCGGAGTACGTGGAGCGCGCGACGAACGCGGCGGGTGGGGCGGCCGGGGACGAGGGCGGCGCGGCGACTGCGTCCGCGCTGGCCGCGCTGCTGCGCGCCGCGCGCCGCCTACCGCCGGCGCACGCGGCGCGGCCGCACGCCCGCGACGCGCGCACCTTGCTCGCACGCGCCGCGGACCCGCCGCACCGCTTTTCCACACACGCAGGTCTTATATCTTTTAGTTAGACACAGTTGAACCCAATCCGACATCTTTTCTTTTATAGTTATATTATTATAAAATTCTTAAATGTCAAATTGTAAAAAATCAAATATATTTAATAACAAACTACTCAGATCGATTAATTAAGGGCTTCTGAAACCGAATCCGTAAATGTTTGTTCGGGCTTCACGCAAAAACCAACGGGTAGATTTTGATTAAACTGTTATAGTCTTGGAGGTAATATTCCGGCTTAATTAATGCGGCATGTTTCATCAAAATCGGTCCAGTAGAATTGAAGATACAGTTTGATCCCTGTTTTAGTAGTCGCCGCTTAGGTACGAGAGGTCAAATAAAAGTGGTTAATTTTTTTTAATATAAATCTATCGGGACAAGTCGGGATTTCCCATGTTGCAGAAAACCGACATTTATACGGGCGGAGCCGCGGGCAAAAGCTATTTAATATATATACGAGTTAATTCGATGTACACTGGAAAGATACTCGATATGTACCATAATTTTTCCCGCCTCTTAACGCCCTCTACATGCCCTCGCAAATATAATTAAATTAAAATGATACACAGGGTGGATGTATATATTATATACTGCGGACACGTTCATAAACATTGACTTCGTCCCAAATTAGGATTTCCTGGGTCTTGGCTACAAGAGGCGTATACACCTTCTTTTTTGAATTATGTAAATATCATTTTTAGTTTGATTTTCATGACCTTTTCTCCGAACCCTAGTATGTTTGTCAAATTCGTCCGGTTATTTTCGCCCGGCAGTGAATGTGTTAAGTAATAATGATTATAGGATACCTCGAGTGGGAGACGTCGCTGTGGAACGCGTGCTTGGAGTGGACGACGGGTGCACAGCGCACGGCGCTGCTGTGCTGGCGGCTGCGCTGGCTGCACTCACTGCTCCTGCTGCTAGACATGGAGGTGACAACCAGACATACATCCTAGCTTAACGTTCAGTTAACTTCTAATCAACGTCGAATACACTCTTGAGATATTCGCTGCCGGTCATAGTGTGAGGATGTGTTGATAGTTATTGCTTTGCCATCATCATCATCATCCCTAGTCCATATCGTCCCCACTACAGGGGCACGGACCTCCCCTGATCAGGAGGGGGATTAGGCTGTAGTCTACCGCGCTGGCCTAGTGCGGGCTAGTAGACTTCACACCCATGCGGGCATGCAGGTTTCCTCACAAAGATTTCCTTCTCCGTTAAGTACATTGGTGTCTACAATGTAGACCGTACATGAATTACACATAATAACTCAGTGGTACGGGACCGGGATTCGAACCCATGACCCTTCGATCGTAAGCCGTGTCTAAAACCACTACACTATAGTAATGAATTTAACACGGAAGACCGTGTCCTTATTATAACCTTCATCACGCGCAGGCGCGTGTTCGGAAGTGAGTACGTTAGCTCGGAGAATACGAGGTACCCCAATGTCTTTGCCACGTTGGACGGCACACATTACCAGAACAATATTACTGCTGCTCTGCAGCAGTATGCTGCTGACATTTGAAATATTGAACCGCCCGTAAATAATAATAGTTTTCGCCTGAAAATCTAGTTTCTGTTTCGACTGAAAATCGAATTTCGTTCAGTCACTAATTGGAAAGTGAGTCCATAGACAGTTATTGCTTTCGTGTCAGGTAAGCGCCATCAATTTTATGATTATGAGCAATTATCTCATCATCGTTTGGAAGTGTGATCTGTGGTAGAACGGGCGCAACATTTGTGCGGTACAGTTTGCGTGTCATACTAGGCGCAGTATGTATTTTGGGCCTTGTACGTAATTGGTCCCATAATGAATTGTCCTAACTATGAAGAAACGAAGGAAATGAAACGATACCAATTTCATTTTTCAATATAATCTCCACTAATATTGATACACTTCTCACATCTGTGAACCAACATCTCTAGGCCTTTATAAAAGTAAGCACAATCCTTGTCTTCAAAATGACTGAAGACGGCCGCCTGCAGCTCTTCATCGCTTCACAATTTTCTTCCCTTAAGTCCCGATTTAAATTTGGAAATATATAATAATCGGACGGGGCCATGACAGGACTATAAGGCGGATGTTCCAGTTCCGTGAACCCGGATTGACGAACTGCATCCTTCGAAACACCGGCAGTGTGAACTGGGGCGTTGTCGTGAAGTAACAGGACGCCTTTAGACAGCTTGCCTCTGCGCTTTTCCTTTATCATGTCTCGCAATTTATATATTAATGAAGGATAATATTCGCCATTTACGACTGTATTGCGTTCTTTAAAATCCACCATCAAAACACAAACGTATGAATGTGGATGAGACAAGAGAAGTGTGTTAGGATTGTAGTATGTAGCGAATTGTGGTCTCTGTTGTAGCGAACTGTGGTCTCTGTCTACCTTTACGGGATACCGGCGTGACTGTATATATGAAAATAAAATGACGTGTTGCAATTTCGTTTCAGAATAATTTCTATTTGTAATTTTTTTTTTAATAAATTCCCAAATTTTGCATAAATAAAATAATTTTTAAGATATTCTTAATGTAATAAGAAAATTTGTAATTTGTAAAATCAGTGGAAAGGAAGGAATACGAAGATATCGTGGGTCCATAACATTCGCGCGGGGACCGGCATTGAACCTGTGGCATCAATATTCTGGCTTGCCGTAAATAAGGAGAAATTCAAGTCGAATGCCGCCATCTAGTGATGTAGAGTTACTCGAATAAGTAGACACTATATGTTGGTCGTCTTTGAATACTATCGCGTCCGTACGCGCACTACTGAACACTGCGGCCGTCACCCCCAGGACGAGAGTGACCGCTCGGAAGCTCGCCGCATGCGGGCGGAGGCGCGCGCGGCGCTGAAGCGCTTCGCGGACGGCTCGCCGCTCGGGTTCGCGCAGTTCGCGCGCATCGAGCGCACGGTGAGCGGCGCCGCGCCCGCCACGGCTGTGGCGCTGCAGGCGCTCCGGGCCGCGCTGCGGGACCACGAGTGCCCCGCACACTATAGACTCTATATCGCCAGGTACATTGTAAATTTTGACTAATCGCAATGAAAGTATACGAGAAGATGTATGGATGTGGATGAGGTGAGAGAAGTGTGTCAGGATCGTAGTATGTGGCAAACTGTGGTCTCTGCCTATCCTTATGGGATACCGGCGTGAGTGTACGTATGTACTAATCGCAATTTATGCTGTTGAATTCGTATATATTTTTTATTCATATTTACACTACTCTGTATGTATGTATGTATGCATTAAATATATGTGTAAAAACTATCCGGACTGTATCCTTAAAGCAACCCGCGTAAGAGATATCGATATAATTTTTATTTTGTAGGTAGCGCTGTATTGAGTTGCGCGCGAATTTTGAGCGTGATCTGTCACTTTGTTTAAAGCTCTAGTTTTTTTATTAATCATACTTTGGTGTTCTCATTTTTATTTGCGATAGAAAAAAATAGTTTTTTCTTCCTTTTTTTTAAACGAAATTTCGTGTGCCATAAGAGTTGGCGAAAACCCGTGGCGAATCGTGTATGTCAAAAGTACAGCCATTTCAATGGTGTAAAGCAGAGATCCCCAACTTTAGTTCTTGTGGACCACTCGCCATGTTTAGCGCTTTTAGATAGACCCCTACCTAGATAATACGGCTAATTTACAAATTTACAAATGTGCTTTTGACATCTGGCGGACCCCTCTGGACCCCTTGCAGGTTATCGTCGACCCCTGGGGGTCGATATAGACCACTTTGGGTATCAGAGGTGTGAAGCATATTCAAATGAGGTTCAGATTTGTGGAATTCAGTTATTGAATCATGATAATGCACCATTACACAAAGCCATTATTGTGCAAGCGTTTTTACCAAAAATTTCAACAAGCTATGTCATCAATATGCTATGGCTCCATCTGACTTCTTGTTTTCTGAGCTAAAATTACCACTTTTTAACCGGAGGGAAATGCCTGCCGCATACCTCAGAAAGGTTATGGGGGGCTCGCACTCACTAAAACCCCCCCAAGTGATCTTCTTTAGCCCATATTGCCGAAGCCGTGTGATCACGTGAGCATTCTGCCCAGCTTCGGCGGGAGCTAAAATTACCACTGGGTGAACCACTGACGTAGTTGCATTGCGAGCAATGGAAGTCCACTTTGAAGGCTATTAAATTAATTTGACAATTTTTTTTTTTAATTTTCCAGATACTAAATTTGATGTAAAGATTTGTATTTTTGATAGATTTTCATGTACATGTGATTTCACCTTCAGCATCGGTAATATTGAGCTGTACTCAAATACATTGGTGGTTTAGTGATACCAGACACTACTAGCTGTCTAAGAAGGCTGTAGGTTTGATCCCGGTCCTGTATCACTGACTTATTTCTAATTCATGTACGGTCTACATTGTGGATACCGATGTACTTAACGGAGAAAGGTAACTTCGTGAGGGGACCTGCGTGCCCGCATGGGCGTGTGAAGTGTAGCTAACTGTACTAGTTCAGTGTGGTAGGCTGCAGTCTGACCCCTCCCCTGGTGGGGAGAGATCCGTGCCCCGGCACTGGGGACGATATGGTGAGCTGTAGCTGTAGTAGGATGTGTGTATTACAGGGTGGTGTGTGAGACGTGCGCGGAGGGCGCGGCGGGCGAGTGGGCGCTGGCGAGCGCCGCGCTGGGGCGCGCGCTGCCCGACGCCGCCGCCCTCGCCGACCGCCCCCCGCCCGACTTGTTAGCGGAGGCCCTGCGAGCGGTGCGCTGCAGTTTGTTTCATTACGTGACCGGCGGGTAGCACCGGTCTGCGTGGCGTATAAATGGCATAACTTCTGTGTGGCGTCGGTGTATAGCTTCGCTGCGTCTCTTCCTGTGGTTGCTGAGGGATGTGTCAGGATAATGGGCAGCGGCGTTATACTGTCATTCAATCAAAATATACTGCGATCTATCATAACTCGACTTTGTGACCTTCAAGAAACGAGCCTACACTTTTTTTAAAAGCCGGCAACGCACCTGCAATCCCTCTGATGTCGCGGGTGTCCATGGGCAGCGGTGGTCACCTACCATGAGGGGACCTGCTGCCCGTTTGACCCCTCTTATATCAAATAGATCATCATCATCAATACTTTTGAGATTATATCCTGTTATTCAATCAAAATGTACTGCAGTCTCCATGATGACTGCTGAGCGTGGAGGTTATGGCAAATCCCCCCTTTTTAAGGAGAAGGCCTACGTCCAGCAGTAGACTTTCACGGGTTTATGATGATGGTGGTGAAGTAAGAATTTTCTTAAGTGAATGCGGCCTTGTCAATCATAGACCCCAAGCTGGGTCCCCTCGGACTATTAATTTCCCCTCGGACTTTTAATTTGTTTAAATATTGTGCTCATGAGGATATGAGCCACGCACGCCACCCTCTGGACGATCGTTCAGGGTCTCGTCTATTGCCTTCATGACTTTTAAATGCCCACTCGATCCTGGGCCGTTGTCTGATTTCACTGTACAGATAACATTCCCCAATAGTCCCCGTACGTATTATTTTACATAACGTGAGACAGCACGTAGATAGTGAAGACATCACCCGTGTAGTTCAACGAAACCTAAGTTCGAGGAATTTTTGTACACAAAATCTGGAACATTTCTTACATGCTCCTCAATTATCAGAACTCGAATCGTGCGCTTCTACATGGAAAATATTCGGGAAATATTTTCCATGTATAATATTCCATGTATAGTGATTCGACGAGGGAGACCCCACAGCTTAAGCACCTCGTCGAATACCAGTGCTCCGAGCGCGGCTGTGTTCACGTCAGGGGGCGGGGCACGCCCCCGCGGTCACTACGAGTGGCGACGAAGGCTGCATTGAAATAATCTATACTATAATATTGTAAAGAAGTAAAATGTGTTTGAATCATGGGAGTTATCTCCGAAACTAATGATCCAATATTAAAAATGTTTTCGTTGATAGAAAATTATATTATTCCTGAGTGCTATAGGCTATAAATTATATTTATATCATGCATATTAGCCGAGCTACCACAATCTGTGTCTGGTAAATAGGAAAGCGATATGATTACAAAGAAATTACGGCGCACGCTCGCGAGGATTTTCGAGTATATAGTAAGTCCATGTGAGCGGAGCAGCGGGCAACGGCTAGTAAAGAATATACCTCTAGTCTTTTTTAGATGTCTATTGAGTACTTAGTGTCGTCGGTGGTGTGCTTGTTGGCTACACATGAACAACGTAATGCTCGGTGTGCAGTGCGAGGAGCGCTGCGAGGAGCTGGAACGCGGGTTCGCGTGCGAGGAGAGCGGCGCGTGCGAGTGGGACGGCGCCAGCGCGTGCGCCGCGCTGTTGCCCGCCGACGCGGAGTGGGGGGCTGCGCGCGCCGCGCTCGCGGGCCCGCGCCGCCGCGCGCGCCTGCTGCAGGAGCTGGTCGCGCGCGCGCCGCACCACACGGTCTCTATTGCAATTACTGTATTGCATTAAATTGTAATTGCTTGTGTAACTACCAAACCGCACTAGGCAGGCGCGGTAGGCTGCGGCCTAATCCCCCTCCCGATTAGGGGAGATCCGTACCCTGTATTATGGTCGAATATGGACCGGGGATAGAGCTTGTATGAAAGCATTGATGAGAGTAGAAGAAGAGAAAGATGTATGTCAGGATCGTAGCAAGTGGAAGGAAGTGGTGTCTCTCTACACCAGCAGTCTATTATTAGTATGTATTAGTATTATTATTAGTGGTTTAAACATTGATGAAAGATAAAACAATATATTGATCTGGCACTATTGTAATTATATATACATATAATATTATTATTAGTATGTATTAGTCACGCGTTAAAACGTCCGAGCATTCAGTTCGATTACGTCCGGCGATGGCTCTAACGTCACTCGCGTTGTGATCTCGACGAGTGTTGATGGCGAGCCTCAGGGGGCCAGCCGGTGGCGCGAGACGTGATCAGGGAAGTTATACACACGTGCTAATTGTTGAATTCATTTTTATATATTTTACTCACATGATACACGTAACAGAATATACAGTCACTACATTTTAAGTGAAATATTCACTACCTTTAGAATACCCAATCACTATAATATTCAAATACGTCTAAGAAATAATACTTTGATACAGAATCATTGGGTATATTTTTAAATATTATATTTTTACTACCATCGGTGTTAAAATTTTCAAACCAAAAACGTACTTAACAAAATTAAAACGTCAGATATTTTAATGTTAACAACACTACATCATTAGTCACAGGCGAGAACAATTTAATTACACAAATTATTGCGATTGTTCATATTTAAACACGTAATTAAAATAATCATCAATCGATAAAAACACCTTTCACACAACTATATTTTGTTACGTTCATTATTTGGCAACTTTTTAAAATGCAATTTGGCAGTTTATTATAATTTATAAAAGCCATTGCCTAAATTTTTTATAACACTCTCATCAGCAACATGTTTCAGAAGGGTCAAATTCGTTGCACCCTTAATCGACGAAAGTGTATGAGAAGATGTATGGATGTGGAGGAGGCGAGAGAGCTGTGTCAGGATCACGGTATGTGGTGATCTATGGTCTCTGCCTGGGCCGTCTTAAACATATTCGGCGCCGGGGTGCGAAAGTGGTCCTCCTCCACTCGCGTGGTCTCTTTATAGTAGATACCTCCAACCTTCCCATGGCCCTACCAACCAGTCGTGGTCATACGGGCCGAATCGCGGGAGATGCCGCGGGCACCTGCTCTGGGTATATTAGATATATTAGATACCTGTTGAAATTTATGGCGGTCGGCTTGCGCCCCATAGGGCTCTGCGCCCGGGTGCATCGCGCCCCTTGAACCCCCGGGTAAAGACGGCCGTGGTCTCAGGGTACTCCTATGGGATATCGGCGTGATGTGTGTATAATGTGGCGCGTGTGGCAGGGCGCGCGTGCGGCGCGTTACCTGGAGCAGAGCGCGTGCGCGCTGGCGGTGCTAGGCGCGCGCGAGCGGCGCCTGTCGGCGGTTGCGCGCGTCACCGCGCCCCTGTTCCCGCACAACGCGCTGCTCGCGCTCGGTACGTATGCGCACGCGGCGTTTTGCTAACTCATTTCAGACGCGCGCGTCGCGGTTCGCCACCCGACGCGTCTCGCTTTTCGCGGGGGCAAGGTCGGCTACGGATAGTCACTCTGCTCGTACCAAGTGAAAAGAAGTGGTCTCTGCTGGCTGAAAGTGGTGGCTGCACGGCCAGACCCAAGATGATGGTTACCCTTACCCCAGCATGCGGTGCTCTGTCTGTTGGACTTGTTGTACCCTTGAGAACGTAATGAGGAACACTTGAATCTTATAAAGATGGCGGCGTTGTGGTCGCCACCCGCCACATTTCGTTTCCCGCGGGGGGCGAAAAGTAGGCTACGGATAGCCACTTTGCTCATAGCAAGTAGAAAGAAGTGGTCTCTGCCTACCCCAATTCTTCGGTAGTATAGTAGTCAGTAGCCCCACCTGTCACACGGGACACCGGGGTTCCATTCCCCGCCGGAGAGCCGGAGAGAAGGTCTGATTGTATTTATGTATTCGAGACGGTGACTTTTTCGAACACAGTCCTCATTATCGGATTTTTTTTCTTTATATTGTTCATTTTTTAATAAAAAAAAAAACTTGTTTGCTGTGGAAATTATCCAATTCGTAAACGATTCGCATAAATAAGATGGTTGCTCATTATTATTATTGCACACACGGGATGCAACCGGTCTTATAGCCTCAGAAATACGTTGCACACACGGTGTGCAATCAGTCTCGAATGGGTAAACGGATATTTGTAGTAGTAGAAGATACGTTTCTTTTATAATGAACTGCGTTCTTGTTCGAAATTGATATTATTTGTGTACATATATATTGCGTTTTAAGTTAGTTGAAGTCAAGAGAGAAAATTCGCAAAAAAAAGTTGAAAGTGAAAACTGGGTTAAGCATTGGCGTAGTTACATTGCAAGTAGTGAGGCCTATTAAAGGGATAAAATAAAATAGATTCTTGTTTCTTTAAATTTTCCAAATACTTATACTATACTTACAATTAACACTTACTGCCGATCCCGCGCCGGCGCGTGATGTGAATACTTATCACAGTAATCAGTCATGCATTTGCGCGAGAAAATTTGTTATAATAAGTATTGGTGTTCCGTGAAAATCCATTTCTACGGCGAGGCGACACCCATAAACACGTGCTCAGGTGATGGGCGGGTAATGTGTAATGTATTACATATTGAATGTAACGCCTGGTTCAGTAGCTCTGTGCAGTCGTGTAATACTATTGACACGTTAAACGCCGCGTCGATTTCTCGCGCCGTTCCGTTCGCGCCGCAGCCGCCGCCCGCCACATTACATTAGTGTTTTTAAATATTATATTATTTTCCTTAAAGTATTGACCAAACAAAAACCCATGTCGTCTGAATAAAATGTTCGGTCTCACGAGTACGGAGGGACCGGCGCGCGCGCGGCGATAACACCAACGGAAAGTCTTGCACGGGACCGGCGTGGCATATGTTAACCGTCATTAACACGAATGTGTGGGTTCCGCAGCGTGCGCGGGCGCGCCGCTGTGGTCGTGGGAGCGCGGCGCGTCGCAGGAGGAGCGCGCGCGGGCGCTGGCACCACCGCGCACGCACGCCGCGGCGCTGGCGCACGCCGCGCCGGCGCTGCTGCGGGCCGCCCGCAGCGCGCGCGACCCGCACCCCGCAGGTACCTCACCGTGCTGGCTGGCATTCGATTTCATCCTGTAGAATTAACAGAGTAGGGAGTGGACGGCGGCGCCGCACCATGATACATTATCATCATTGTGATATCAGCCCACAGACGTACACCATCGTGTGTTATATATAGGAGAAGGTGCACGTCTTACCTGACTCAGGACACACATCGGGGTCCTCTTCTCTCAGGATAGGTATCCGCGCGACACCGCACCACAGCACATCTCACAGCAATTCCAATCCGCGAGCGGATAATAGTCACAGTCTAATGTAGAAGTCTTTGATTTGCAATCATGGTCCTCGGCAGAAGGAGCACGAAGACGCGCTGAGAAATGACCAGCCTCCCGGTCAGCGCTCTGGTTCCGTTCTAGTTTGCGTGTGATAGTTTAGATTTTTATCAAATAGATAAAACGTTAAAATATTAAGCATGCGAAATAACAGATGGCACCACTTACCGTAACAAAATTAACAATTTGTTTCACAAAGGTGAAGTTCGTAACACCTTTAAATGTATGGACGTGGATGAGGCGAGAGGTGTGTCAGGGCCGTAGTACGCGGCGAACTGTGGCCTCTGCCTGACGAGATACCGCCGTGAGAGTACGTACGTGTGTATGGTGTTTTGGCTGTGGACTTGAGACTGACGACGCCGTGTCGGTGCGTGCAGACTGGTCGCGGGCGGAGCGCGCGTGCGCGCGTGCTTCGCGCTGCGGCGCGGGCGGCGCACTGCTGACGACGCTGCGGCTGGACACCGCGCCACACGCGCCGCGCGCGCGTCCCGACGCTGCACTGTACGACGCTCTGCAGGCGTACCCCAATCACAAGGTGACTAAATGTTCCATTTTTATAGTCAGTAGTGATAATGATGACTACTTAGAGGATTAAAAGACAGACATTTCGTTCATGTTTAAAATATTCGAAATCAATGAGAACTGTATATTTCTGTTCGCGTAATGTGCCGGTGCGTGCGCAGTGGCTGTACGTGCGCGGCGCGCAGGTGCG
The DNA here is from genome assembly GCA_017165845.1 of Thaumetopoea pityocampa. Taxonomy (NCBI): domain Eukaryota; kingdom Metazoa; phylum Arthropoda; class Insecta; order Lepidoptera; family Notodontidae; genus Thaumetopoea; species Thaumetopoea pityocampa. The sequence goes on along the minus strand of WUAW01017478.1, from coordinate 16,908 downwards.
GCCCGCGCAGGCGGCGGTGCTGGCGGACGTGCTGCTCGAGCGGCAGCTGCGCGCGCACGCGCTCCTCGACGAGCTCGCGCCCGCGCGCTGAGCGACACACCAACCCAAGAGCTTAATTTGTATATATTTATTGTGGAAAAGCAAACAAGTTTAAGTGGAAATGTAAATCAGTAGTAATAATAAAAATAATTATCATTATTTGCCTGTTTATTTCAAGTTCTTAGACTATAAAAATTGTCACTGACGCCTAACTTAGGTAATCCTGTGTTTCAGATGTTAGGCTCCTCCAGTATTAACACAACATAATAAATTATCAAAGTTAGTAACATGATGCCCCTATAGCTTTCCACGAATATATTATTATGTAACACAACATATTTTTAAATGGTCTGGGATTGAAGGACCATTTTTAAGACTACTTTTGCGCTCATTCGATGGTAGGTTGAAAGAAATATTCTTTTTACCCAGCATCACTTTAATGACTTTTTCTATCTATACTATTATAAAATGGTTAAATGTCAAATTTTCAAAAATCACAGATATTTAAAAATAAAACAACTCAGATCAATTAATTAAGGACTTCTGTAACCAAATCCATCTATGTTTGTTTATTTGTTTGTTTGAGTTTCAAAAACCAACTAGTAGATTTTGGTTAAACTGTTACAGTCTTAAAGGTACTGTTCCGACTTAAATAATGCTGCATGTTTAATCAAAATCGGTCTAGTAGAATTGAAGATACAACTTGATCTCTGTTTTAGTAGCCGCCGTTCGAGGTACGAGGGGTTAAGTAAAAGTCTTTTTGGCTTTTTATATAAATCTGTGATTGTGTCAAGATTTTCCATGCAGCGGAAAACCGCGCGGGTAAAAGCTAATATGTTATAAAAGCGGACATTATTACGTCAATAAGTATATAAACCAGAACTTAGATTAATGAAGTATGTATCATAATTGTACCTTTTATCTAATTATCATAGAATCAATTAGCTGGCAATCGTTTTGCAGATTCAATGCGTGCCGCGCAGAGGTCCTTGTTGATCAACGCGACTCGGACAAGTTCATCAACGTCAGCCCGTCTAAGTCCACTGCTGGACATACCCCCCCCCCCATTCTTATAAAAGGACGAATTAACATAATCTCTACGCCTGCCAGATATTTCGGAGATCGCAATGGATTTTGATTCAATAATATGATAATTGTACGGTCTCTTGCTCGCCGATAGACACTTTATTAAGTTTTAGAAATGTATATTAATGGGGCATGACAATAATTGTGAGCACGCGCGATTCCCTCGCTATACGATCGCGAACTCCCGCGCCTTACGAAGGGAAACGCCCGCGTTCACGTGAACTGATCACTTGACAAATTGTACGGTCGCGTCGTACAATAATCTTGCTGCCCATTATGGTGACACATCACTCAGCTGGTTCTAACGGCATCTGCGGGAGGAGTTGGAGTGACGCTGTTATTATGCCGACGCCATACAGCCGGACAAGTTGAACAAGTTATTAGATGGACAAAACAAGTTGAACAAGTTATTAAATGGACAAAACAAGTTGAACAAGTTATTAGATGGACAAAACAAGTTGAACAGTTATTAAATGGACAAAACAAGTTATTAGATGGACAAGTTGAACAAGTTATTAGATGGACAAAACAAATTGAACAAGTTATGAAATGGACAAAACAAGTTGAACAAGTTATTAGATGGACAAAACAAGTTGAACAAGTTATTAAATGGACAAAACAAGTTCTTAGATGGACAAGTTGAACAAGTTATTAGATGGACAAGTTGAACAAGTTATTAGATGAACAAGTTAAACAAGTTATTAGATCGACAAGTTGAACAAATTACTTGACGGACATGACAAGATAAATAAGTTATTAGATGGAA
>WUAW01017465.1:4488-25167 GCA_017165845.1 Thaumetopoea pityocampa | reverse complement strand
ATTCAAACCCGGGACTCATTGGCACAGAAAGCAGGGTCATTGCCCACTGTGCCAATCAGTCGTCATTAATCGTCAGTAATTCAAAAAAAAATGAATTAGACCATTAGTTCCGGAGATTACCTCCTACATACAAACAAATAAATTTCATACGTTATATATGTGAAGGCATAGTTAATGCCAAGTGCATTCTCTACCACACAACCTTTGGGTAGTGCGGAGACAATTTAGTAGATGCAGCGTTAAATGTAAACTAGATGTAAATACAACAAATATTATACAATAACAATACATAAAAAATATAGTAATAAACATAAACAACAATATAACTTTGATGATTCCGATCACTCACGTAACAGCAGTTCACGTGCCTTAACGTTGGACGAGTCGCGGCTAGTTGACAACCCGACTACGAATTTTCCGTCTGACGTTTTACAATTTATGTAATAAGGAAAAGCTATGTAATGAAGTAACCGATATACCAATTTCATAATTATTGAGACATTGTGTGTGTGACTGATTTGATTTGTGGAAAAAAATTAAAATAAATAGGTATAGGTTATAACTTTGCTACTTTAAATATTTTATTATATTTAACGGCGTTTACCGCCCGTACTGGATTACTTTGGGAAATTAAAGTCTAGATAAGTTCCGTTTTTGGTTCCAAAGTAAGTTACAAATCAAAATTCGGTTTCGGTTACGGCTGGATTTAATATGATGTGTGACACCATTCGACGATTATCACTGTATGCACTATACTGCTGATACCCAAAGTGGTCTATATCGACCCCCAGGGGTCGACGATGACCTGCAAGGGGTCCACGCCAACTGTCTGAAACACATTTGAAGATAATAAATTTATAATAATGTTATATTAACTACGCTTTGGGGGTCTAACCAAAAGTGAAAAACATTCCATGTGGTCTACAAGACAAAAATTTTGAGGTCCTCTGCACTGTACGAATTCACCCGAGGACAATTCCCGGTCAGTGCAGGTCTATTATAGGAAATGGGAACTAAAAATGACTCGGCTATTCGGTTGATATGCTAGTGCACCGGGTACCATGGCGGAGACTATGGCGTCTGCCCGACACAATGTTGAAAACACGGGCAAAATGGTCAGACGGTGACTTGCCATTCCGAGACATTAATGGGCCCCCGAGACGGTCGCGCGCAAGGAGCGACAAGAAGCATTTGAAGAGTGGTTTAAGGATGAAGAGATGTCACTGGGCTTTAAACTGTATTGCACCCTCAAAGGGTCCCATCACCTACTACCCACTCACCACTTACGTCCTACATCCATTCTCGAGCATAATGGTCTCGTGACTCCACCCTGGCCGGCCAATGAAGACAAGACAGAGGTTTATTATACGTTCCTCGTCGGTTTTCACTCTAGCCGTTCAGTTGAGGTAAGCTGGAGATGAAGAACAGGACCTACTCCCGGGATTCGGGTCCTTGGGTTCGCTAAACCCAACTACTCGCCACAAGCTGCCATTCGGGTTTATTATTAATAACACTAAACAGCCCCCCTAGCCAAATTGACTTTCTGCAACCACTAACTCTAATAGAAACGAAAAAAAAATGTATTGGAATGACATTTCTAATCGATAAGCCACCTTTGTTCTGTGGTCACGGTTATAAATGTCATTCCAATACATCTTTTTCCGTTTTATTAGCGTTAACGATTGTAGAAAGTTGGCTAGCGGGGCTGGACGTGGGTTTTAATGTACTGGAACGCAGCAATCCGGTCTCTAACTTCAAGAGAATGGTGATGTCTTCTGTACCTCTGTTCACTGACGTCTACGTTACCGTCAAACCGAAAAACTTACTAAGCTCTGCTATCGGTAGATTAATGTAAAATGGTGTTACATTTCTTCTTTATCATCATTATCAGTTACTCCTTCTAATTCAATTGATCCCGTGTTCAAATGTGCCAGGGACAAACTTTGTGTGATGAGTACGAATATTTGTACTATACCATGCCATTGTTGTAGTATTTATTTATATCTATATATGTATGTATAACGTTGTCTAGTAACTAAGATGCACGGAATCCTAATTTGAGGCTGGATCAATATGTGTGAAAAAAATGTCCGTCATTATAATAATAATATTCTGAACACTTTTCACACACATTGATCTAGTTCCAAACTAGGATTCACTATGTCTTGGGTACTAGACAACGATATACATACTTATATAGATAAGTACTATATATAAATATGTAAATACGTCCACGACTCGAATACAAACATTTGTGCTATCACACAAAGTTAGTCCCTACTCCAGGATTCGAACCCGGGCCTCGTTGGCACAGAAAGCTGGGTAACTGCCCACTGTGCCAATCAGTCGTCAATATTATTGTTATATCAGTCAGTTAAATCTCACTACTGGACTTCCACTTTGGCGGACTCCACAAAGGGAATCCGCCAAAAATTCCACGCCACAATGGATGAGTTGCAAGATGAAGCTGCCTCCTTGTTATTACTCGGAATGTATCTTTTTCACACCCAGCGCCGGCTACGTGAAGACGTGTTGGTAATCATTGTCTGGCCGTAGGAATGGGTATTCTCGGAAGGCTTAGTTTACTTATCTTTACAATTTTTTCCCGAGAAAACGCTTTCCTTGAAATGAGACAATTTTCCGCACCACAAACAGGCGCGTGATTGACTCCTTAATGTTGGCGGCGCATCACGCGCTGGCGTGTGATCGGCAGTGAGTGTTAAACTGATACTTATGTCATCTGCGACTAAAGATTGGGGTTTTAGCCACTGCGCGGTACTACACACACAGCGAATAGTGATGTGTGCGTAGTATTTTGTCGCGTGTACAATACCTGGTGCCTCGTCCGCGCGTTCGCTGTCGACAGCGGCAGTTTGAATAGTACGTGACCCGTTCATGCACGCGGTCACGTTCGGCCGCAGGGTGCCCCGAGCGCGCGCCGCCGCCTCCGACTTTATCTCCGCTGAAATACAAACACCTATCAGGTGACAATACAAAGAGTTCTGTTTCCATAGCGCGCGCCTCGCTAATCTCGCGTCGCCGATAACGGGACGTCGGCGAAGTGTGAACTGTGAATGCCTTCGGTGTGACGGGTGTGATTTAAAATGAAACTGATCTCATTGTTTTCATCATCATCATAATTATCACCGTCACCATCATCATTAACATTATCATCAGCTCTTGGAAGCCTATTGTGAGATTTCCCACAATCTCCGCGCTTGGCAGCCGTCTTCGAGATCACAGTAGATTTTGTGCTGGAAAACCTCTTTCTATGTTTACTTTTAAATTTTTAATCAGTTCTATGAGAAAAATAAAACTGTTCTTGTCTTTATAATAAAAATTACTACGTATGAATTCCTTATTTAACTTTTTTTTAGTTTTAAGTAATTCTTAAAACACCACGTTTTAATTGATGAACAGGGTAACTCTGCCGCTCGTCATCCTAGTACTAGTGCTTAGTATTTCTCAGCTGGTTCTCACAGCATCCACAAAAGAAAGAAATAAAATATTCATTTTTGTCTCACAAATATACGAATAAGCAATTATAAAAGAAAAAGATACCGTGCGAGACAGAATTTGGTCCCTATTTCAGCTGGTGCTGCGGGTAAGATGCACGCAGCGCTGATTTTCAGACAGGGCCGGAGAGAGGTCACGTCATGCAACCAACAGTTACATATATAAACATACACATGCAAATACACACGTAGACAGGTTCACATTGACACATATACACACGTATACATACACTCACACATACATAGAATTATCCCCACATGCACATAAAATAAAACAGTCAATCATGAAATAAAAAAATCGAGAAAGTCACCATTATAACAATTATCGATTAATATTGACGTGTACTTCCAAAATGAAGTTTGTACTTACACTTCAATCTACTGTTTTTAGGCTATGAATAGGTGGCAGCAAATCGTTCCAACAGTGGGTCCCACCAAACCTAAAACTACCGCGAAATGTCGCCGTCGCGTGCTATGGTGCCAAAAGCAGATAAGATGATGCCCTAAATCAGAGGTTCCCAGACTTTTTTCTCATAGACCACTTTCAGAGTTAAGCTGGTTCCGGTGGACCCCCTGCAGCTACATTTCTACCATATTCCCAAAACTCGACAAAAATGTGACAAATAGTTAGTAGCAAATTAGTCTGGTCAAGAGATTACAACAATCTCTTGACCAGACTAATTTGCTGTGTAGGTATTTTTTTAGACAACTCCCGCATCAGGATTAATTTCTGTGTCGCGGGGTCTTTACAAACATTCAAATAACGGAAACACAGAACAACAATTTGTGGATTACACAAAGTTGTTCTCCCGTGTGGGGATCGAACCCACAACACTCGACAGCGCAGTGGAGAAGCGACCACTGAAACCATTGCGCCATCCGTGCAGTCAATTTGGTGTTTTGGTTAGTATGACACCGAACAACAGCGTGGCTAGATGGAACTTCCGGCGCGCCGCCATTTTCATTAAATCCCCCGAGTTTAGGAACGGCGCAACATGTGTCCTCGGCGGGATGTTAAAACAAACCGTGCGCACGCGTTTTGAACACGCCGTGTCAGCTTATTAGTCCAATAGGCAAGCGCTCTAAACAGTCCCCCTAGCCAGGTTGAAATTCGACAATCGTTATCGCTAATAGAAACGAAAAAATGTATTGGAATGACACTTTTAATCGCCAAGTCACACGTGACTTATCGAATAGAAGTGTCATTCCAATACATTTTTTTCGTTTCTATTAGCGATAAGGATTGTCGAATGTCAACTTGGCTAGGGGGGCAGTATCGCCATAATTCAGCTTCGATAGAAATAGCGATTCACATAGCATTATGCGCAACTCGACACTGGCGATAATTCTACAGTAACAGAACTTAATTTAGTATTCTCCCTATCTTTTTCTAATGTTAAACGCCAAAACGAGATAGCTACAATTTTGGTGCTGTCAGTTTCATTTGGACACGTCAAAATTAAAAGATTTAGACGCGATCTCGAAACATACGGATTAAAGATACGTAAAAACGCAACATTTTTTTTGAACCGATTAACAGAAATGTAGGTTGGTACTCGCTATAAATTTGTGCTATCTCGTTTTAGCGTTTCACATTAGAAAGATGGGGAGAGAACAAATTAAGTTAAGTTCTGTTAGAGTAGAATTAGCACCATTGAGACGTGGTCGTATCCGACATAGTAATTTAAGACGGTAAAAGCAATTGCGCACAGATTCTGCAATGTGTGTCTCAAAATGCAGTTCTCTATCGAACATCACACACAAGTCACGCGCGCCCTGTACCTGCTCTATACGTTCGCCATTAAACTCAATATCTGTTACCAGATTTTTCCCTTGGCTCCGCCTGCGTGAATGTAGGTTTTCAGCTTCCTTTTTTGTTGACGCATAGGAAATGGCTGTCCCATACCGCCGCGCCGAGGGCACAGCACGACGCTTGTGTGAGACTTGCACCCGCTAAAACCTGTGCGCGTCCGCCTTGGCCCTTGCGCCTGAACACGGGAGATACGTGTGCACTCATGCGGTCGGTTTTCAGCTTCCTGTGAAATCCGGACACAATCATAGATATATTCAAATAAAAAGCCTTAGAACCACTTTCACTTGACCTCTCGTACATTAACGGAGGCTACTAAAACAGGGATCAAGCTGTATCTTCAATTCTACTAGACCGATATTAATTAAACATGGTGCAGTATTTAAGTCGGAATAGTACCTTTAAGACTATAATAGTTAATTCAAAATCTGCCTGCTAGTTTTTGCGTGAAGCCCGAACAAACAAACAAACAAACATCGACGGATTTGGTTTCAGTACGGCCCTTAATCAGTCGATCTGAGTAGTTTATTTTTAATATCTTTGATTTTTGAAAATTTGACATTTAACAATTTTATAATAGTACTAGCTTTTGCACGCGGCTCCGCTCGCGTGAATGTCGGTTTTCCGCAACATGAGAAATCCCGAAACAATCACAGATTTATATAAAAGACTTAGCACCACTTTTACATGAGTTCTCATACCTTCATGGCGGCTACTAAAACAGGGACCCAGCTGTATCTTCAATTCTACTAGACCGATATTGATGAAACATGGTGCAGTATTTAAGTCGGTATAGTAACTTTAAGACTGTAATAGTTTAATCAAAATCTGCCTGCTTATTTTTCGCGTGAAGCCCTAACAAACAAACAAACAAACATCGACGCATTTGGTTTCAGAAACCCTTAATTAGTCGATCTAAGTATTATAGTTCATTTTTAAATATCTTTGGTTTTTGAAAATTTGACATTTAACAATTTTATAATAGTATAGATAAGGGAAAGATGACGATCGGAAAGAGATGGAGCGACGATATCATTACGGCGGCGCCACAAGGCGTGAATTATTTTGGTTTGTCTTAAAATAAAAGTGTCAACTCGCGGCGAGGTACCGGCGCGGCGGCTCGACGGTCATCAATGGCTGTGCGTCATTTTGTTTTCCTGTTTTTGCGGCGTGCGCTGCGAATTGTTTCGCGCTCACGTTTCGATGGCTGGGCGTAGGTAAAAGTACACGCTGGTAGGCGGTTGCACGTAATTCTAACGTAACGTCGCGGTTAGTCGCCGAGCGTCGCTGTCGACGGCTTGAGTAATGATCATCATGTGTAATATTTATTTACTTCATACATCAAATATGTACAGGTGGACTTAATGCCTTAGGCATTTTCTTAGGCCAGTCTACCTTAGGGTAGATGATGTGCATTCACAGATGAAAAGAAAATGCGAGATGAGATGAGAGAAGGAAACAGTTATTACATACTACTACAGAACAATGGTGATCTTATTTTCCTTGTTTTGTTCCTTGCCTTGTATGTTGTAATAGTGTATTCATCATCATCATCCCCAGTCCACATCGTCCCCACTACAGGGGCACGGGCCTCCCCTGATCGGGAGGGGGATTAGGCCGTAGTTTACCGCGCTGGCCTAGTGCGGGTTGGTAAACTTGTGCGGGCTGGTAGACTTACATAGTGTATTTATTTATCATATTTGAGTTTATTATAAATATTTGAGTTTATTATAGTTTATTGTATTCCTGAATTTTTTAATAGCACAGTTGCAGTGACCCTGTTTTCTGTGCCATTGAGTCCCGGGTTCGAATCCCGATAGAAGCAAACTTTGTGTGATGAGCACAAATGATTGCATCCGAGTCATGGACTAGTTGCATTTATCTACTCATATATAAGTTTATATATTGTTGTTTAGTGCGCAAAATACAGGAAATCTTAGATTGGGAACTAGATCAGTGTGTGTGAAAGTGTCCAGAGTATTATTATTATACATACATACATTCACTCTGGCATCACATAAGGGTAGGCAGAGATCACAGTTTGCCACACATACCGCGATCTTCACATACCTCTCTCGCCTCATCCACATTCATATAACTTTTCATACACTTTTCACTTCGATTAATTATAATATTATAAATTGATTAAATACATATATTATATTTATAACGAAAATCTCCAATGTTGTTTACGTTTCCGCCGTGCACTGTAAATGATCACACAAATTGACTCTGTCGGCGTTAATAGCGATGATATTGGCGATCAATTAGCCGGCCAGCCTCAAATTGCGTACGAGTGAGCGTGCGTGAGGGCGAAGCGCCCGCACCGCCGCGCCTCGCTCTTATACATTTTTGGCTGCGCGTAGAGTTGTAAAAGTAAAACTACCATATGATACCGTAAAATATCGTAAACCAACAGACGGTACGGTATAATACCGGTAAAATCAAACAGTACGGTATAATACCGGTAGGATTCATTCCTTTTCGAAGAGGATATTGCTAACGTAAAGCACGTTTTAAACCTGCTTTTACGCATCAAGTTTTCTAAAATAATTATATTCATTGATAATATGGAATATATTTGTTTCTTTCGAATTTAAGTTTAGAGCTCGCATATCCAGATAATATATTTTTAACAGTTTTTTTTAATACAGTTACTGTGTCAGCACGTTTTATTGGCAGCGGTAAATCGTTCCAAAGTTTAACTGCTATAACAGTGATTAATATTTCCATAGTATTGAAATGAATCAGCATCCTAAGACTCAAGTTCTCCGACGATCTCAATCATCGAATATGTGTTTATTGCAGAACTCGAAGCGTTCTTTTAAATAACAAGGAATAAAAAATAGAAGACTCAGGATATGAGAATTCTGACGAAGGCGAATTGAAAGCCACTTGAGCTGAACGCGAAATTCGGTCATATTTTCGTAAACCAATAATAAACTTAATAACAAAAATTTTGTAGCCGCCTCAATTTTGTTCAGTAAATAATGTACAGCTATAAGTACTCAGTATTGTTATTAATAATTCTATTAGGAACATTAAAATTGATCATAAAACAATAAATATGTTTATTTCTCTTAAGACAAATCCTTCCGTAGGATATGGTATGCTACCGTATTTTACCGCTAGGATTGGTGTTACACCATATCTTATGCGGTATAGTATACGCTGCACATCACTAGCTGCGCACGCGCCAGAGGGCTGAGACGCGAGCGCCTGGCGTCATTGGTTCGTGGAACGAGCTTTGGGCGACCTTCCTGTTGCTCAAGCGACTCCCGTCCGTCGTGTGCGCGTACGTGCTAGTTGGTAATCTGTTGGCTTGCAACTAGTCGCTGTTGAGAGAATCACAGTTATCCAAATCTGACGAATGTAACATTCCAATGGTACTGATTGCGTACGTCTGATTGGTTTCAGCAGCGAAGAGTACAAGTAGCAACACAGCGACGGATCTGCTAGGGCCCCTGCCGGACGGGTGGGAGCAGGCGGCCACGGCCGAAGGCGAGATCTACTTCATAAACCACGCTGCGCGCACCACGTCCTGGTTCGATCCCAGAATACGTAAGTACCCTCGAGGAGCTCAACGCGCACAATTGTTTTGCATAATTGTGCACGTTTTTGTCTAATAGGAAATAACAGGCAGCCGGCCCAACAGGTTTTTATAATTTATTAAAATTATTTAAACTTTATATAGCAAATCAATATACAAATTTAAATTCGCCAATGTTTTTCAAATATTGTTCTTTTCTAATACCTAAAGCAATATTATTATAAAATTATAAAACAATGTAAAATTTTTGCCCGCGGCTGCGCCCGCGTGAATCTCGGTTTTTCGCTACATGGGAAATCCCGAAACAATTATAGATTTATATAAAAAGCCTTTGAACCATTTTTACTTGAGCTCTCGTGCCTTATCGGCGGCTACTAAAACAGGGATCAAGCTGTGTCTTCAATTTTATTGGAGTGATTTTGATGAAATATGTCGCTGTATTTAAGTCGGAATACTACCTGTAATAGTTTTATCAAAATCTACTTATTGGTTTTAGGGTGAAGCTCAAACAAACAAACATCGACGGATTTGGTTTCAGAAGCCCTTAATTAGTCGATCTGTGTAGTTTCTTTTTTTTGATATTTTTTGATTTACAAAATCTGACATTAATAATTTTACAATAGTATAGAAAAGATCTGTACATTAAAGATATTTCTAAAAAAAAAAAATACTCAGATTGACTAATTAAGGGCTCCTGAAATCGATAACATCTTTTTTCTTCTCTTACTTTTGTTCGAGTTTCACGCAAAAACCAGCCGATAAATTTTGTGAACTAAAGATACAGTTTAAACTCTGTTTTAGTAGCTGCCATCATACTACGAGAGCTCTAGTAAAAACGTTTCATGGACTTTATTCTTTAATTTTTATGGTACAAATCACAAAAATATGGTTATTAAAAATAAATGTACAAGGGCGAGCTTAACCCACAATTGAATTTTCTACCGGCGAACCTTTGACATTTGAAAGATGCGGCAGTCCTTGTGAGGGTATAAAGTACAACAGACAAAATAAACTTAACATATACTACATAAAATACATAACCGAAATACTATACCTGACAAATGTGTACATACTGAAATTCAATAAATATCGTACCAACTACATACTTTGCAAAATAAGAATTAATTACATTTTTGTAAGTCTATAATTATTTTGGGACTTTCCATTTAGCGCGAAAATTGACATTCACGCGGGCGGAACCTGGGAAAAAACCAAGTGCATAATAGTAGTACTATTCCATATCTTCGTGTGGGTGCTATGAAAATCGACTAAGACATAATATTAGACAGCGGCGTTATCTTGTTAATCAATCAAAATCCACTGCGATCTGCAAGACGGTTATTTGTTTATTTATTCTTTATTGTACACAGACTGATAAGTACATTTGTAAATAAAGAAAAAAGATGTACAAATGTGAGCTTAAAACTCAATTTTCTTCCAGTAAACCTTAGAGTGCAAAAGTAAATGGAGGATAAGATCTAAGGTACTAGATACAGAAGCATACATACACATACATATGTATATACAAATACCGAGACACACCAAAATACATACATAAACACATACATACATTTTGAGAGAAAGTTAAGGATATCTTCTGAAACGAGAGAAGAGCTATCCCGAACATAATGAGGAAGCGAGTTCCACGGGCGTACCGCACGGGCAGTGAGACTCACCGTAACGATTGGATCTGTGGTGCGGGACACGCAAATAGAAGAGTTTGTACGACAGGGTGCTTCCCTGGGGATAAGACACTCAAAACGTTCCCGGAGACAGGATGCTGAATTCGAGTTGTGGAGAATAGAGAAAAGACATAACATGAACATTTTGTCGCTGCCGAACAGACATCCACTTGAAATTTTTGTTAGCTAAGAGTGGAGTTTAGGCCCATGTTCAGCAGTGGGCTTCTTGGCACAGACGATGATCTGAATATATAGTTAACATACATACATACATACAGTCACGTTTTTTGCCTTGGTTCTACGGCAGAAATCGAACCTCGGTCTCCTGCGTGATCGGCGGTGATACTGACCACTAAACTACCTAAGAATTGGGGTAGGCAAGGACAACTTTTTTCCACTTGCTACGATCGTTTAATGTAGCAGTGGTTATCCGTGGCCCACTTGTCGCCCTCGCGGGAAACGAGACTTATCGGGCGAACCACGAAGCCGCTATTTTATAAGTTTCAACAGTGATTAAAGTTCCTCATTGCGTTCCCACGGAAAGAGGATAAGGTAGAAAAGGTATCTTGAGCAAGGAATATGGAATTTGGGAAAAGGACTATAGGATTTAGGATACATACTATCTCTGTAGAAGTAGGAAGAGACAGTAGTAGCTCGGGAGGCCGGGGTCGCTTACCCGTATCCTTAAGTCTATGTGTCCGACAGGCTAAAAGACTAAGTACTCCCTGACTATAGTTAATAATATTCACAATTTAATAGGTAAATCGGGGCTGGAGTGCACTTCGCGCTCGCCATTTTGTCCGTGACTGTAAAGGCCTCACGGCCAACAGCATCCCTTTTAGAAAAAAACAGATCGATGATGCATTGAATGAGATAAAAATATCGAATAGTTAGCGGCGGCGTTCGGCACGCGTCGCCATTGATATTATAAAATTGTTAAATGTCAAATTTTGTAAATCGAAGATATTAAATATCGAATAGTTAGCGGCGGCGTTCGGCGCGCGTCGCTATTGATATTATAAAATTGTTAAATGTCAAATTTTGTAAATCGAAGATATTAAATATCGAATAGTTAGCGGCGGCGTTCGGCGCGCGTCGCCATTGATATTATAAAATTGTTAAATGTTAAATTTTGTAAATCGAAGATATTAAATATTGAATAAGCGGCGGCGTTCGGGGCGTGTCGCTATTGATATTATAAAATTGTTAAATGTCAATTTCTTTAAATCGAAGATTTAATATTTTCGATTTTAAAAATATATTAAATAAATTATATTTTGAAGAAACTAAAAACACGCTTTTATAGTTAATCAAATTAAAAAGTAAAAAATAATTATTAATATAATAGTAAAATGATTAACGAGAAAATTAATGTCATTGTGGTAAAAGCGTGGAGTGCCTCGTTAATCATTTTTTTCTTATACTATCTTTTGTCCGCGGCTCCGCCTGCGTAAATATAGGTTTTCCGCTAAATGGGAAATCCCGACACAATCTTAGAATTATATAAAAAGCCAAAGATCCACTTTTACTTGAACTCTTGTACCTTAATGGTGGCTACTAAAATAGGGATCAAGCTGTATCTTCAATTCTACTGGACCGATTTTGGGGGAGATTTTGGTCAAACTGTTACAGTTTGGTTACTCTAAAAGGCACTATTCCGGCTTAAATACTGCCCATTTCGTAAAGACTAAAGACATTTCAAAGTTTCTGTTTGCACTCAGCTATTACTAGCCTTGTACTGCTACTGCTATACGCATGCAGGTGGTCAGTTGAAGGTGTCTGTTGGTATTGCAGCGCAGCACTTGCAGCGCACGCCGGCGGCAGCGGCGGCGGGCGTGGTGGCGGGCGGCGAGGGCTGGGCCAACTCGTCGCTGCAGGCGTGCCAGCAGAAGCTGCGGCTGCAGTCGCTGCAGCTCGAGAGGGAGCGCCTTAAGCAACGCCAGCAGGAGATCCGGCTCCAGGTAACGCGATCTGTCGCAACCATTCAATTTTATAGATAGTTAATTTTTTTTAATAAGGACAAAAAATAATGTCTATCAGTATACCTAGTAAATTTTTCCCGCGACATTATCCATAACTATAAAAAAAAAACAATAATTAAAAATAATCAATAATGAGACTAAAATACTTACGGAGGTATATATTTTCATCTTTCTAAAGTATAAGAGAATGCTCCAATAATTTCGTCATTTAGAAAATCCTTTCGTTTCGTCGTTACAATCTCAATCGCTCTGGGCCAGCGTGGTAGACTATGGCCCAATCCCCCTCCTGGTCAGGGGAGGTCCGTGCCACTGTAGTGGGGACGACATGGACTGGGGATGGTGATGATGATGCGTTCAGCTTGTTTTGCAGCAAGAGCTGATGGCGCGGCAGTCGTCGTCCATAGTGTCGTCGCTGAGCAGCGCGGGCGTGACGAGCACGGAGCTGCCGCTAGACCCGTTCCTCTCGGGGCTGTCCGAGCACCAGCGGCAGGAGTCCGCCGACAGCGGCCTGGGCATGGCGGCCCCGCACTCGTACTCCATGCCGCACACGCCGGAGGGCTTCCTCGCGAGCATGGACGATCGCATGGACTGCAGCAGCGAGGCGGGCGCCAACATCGACGCGGACATCACGCTCGGCGACAACCTCGACCCCACGGACGACCTGGTACCTTCTCTACAGGTGACCCACTGCCGCTTAACTTGCTTTTAATTGCTGATTTAGTTTGGAAATAGCGAATCATTTTTAACATTATCACTCTTAATCCACTTTATATGCACGGCACTGCACGGATAGCGCAGTGGTTTAAGTGTCCACTGCGCTGTCGAGTGTTGTGGGTTCGAGCCCCACACGTGACAACAACTTTGTGTAATCCACAAATTGTTGTTCTGAGTCTGGGTGTTCTGTGTTCCCGTTATTTGAATGTTTGTAAAGTCCCCGCAACACAGGATTTAATCCCAATGCGGAATCGATTGCTTTGAAATAAGTATTAATTATCATCGTGTTGTGAGCGAAGCAGGATTTGTTCAGGTTAGCCTTGGATAAATAACTGAAATTTGTTAGGTTAGTTTAAACGACTTATTAAATTAATTAATTATTAAAATTATAATGCTCTGTGGCGCCGATATAATAATAGCGTCATTCATCCTATTCCTGTGGTTGCTGTGAGAACCAGCTAAGGGATGTACTAGAATAGCGGGCAGCAGCGTTATCGATCTCCAAGACGGCTGTCATGCGTGTAGACTATGGCAAATCCCCCCTTTTTAAGGAGGAGGTCTATGTCTTGCTCTGGAGTTCCAAGGGTTTTGATGATGATGATGTTAATTACAATGTTCGGTTTATGAAACAGGAACCTAACCTGCGTATACGTTACGTGCGGCTAGTGGCAGCACCGTGAATGCGATCTCTTTGTTATCTTCAGACTGCAGAGTGCGTTCTAGATTATTCTGTGGACGAATAAAATTTGTAATAAAATTTATGAAAAAATCGCTCCATATTTGCCTTAGAAAATTGTCTAAAATATTACTACTAATTTAAAATTTCTTCTTTCTCAATTTTAAGTAGTTAGACTTTTTTTAATTATAATAAGCTAACACTTGACTACAATCCCACCTGATGGTAAGTGGCGATGTAGTCTTAGGTGGTAGAGCGCACTAGCCTAGCAAAAACCTGTTCACTCTTTTCTTGAAAACGTCCACATTGTAATCGGAGGGAAACACTGATTTGGTACAGTGCACCGATTTCCATTGTGAAAGTATCATAAACTTAGGTGTATTAATGGTGAAAATAAAAAAAATAATGCTAGTGCAAGAACAGAGGGTGGGTAACCTTCAACAGATAATCTAGGCTCATAAATCTGGAACAAAGGACGCTACAATACATAGACGTTTCGTTAGTTTCTTAATATTAGTCGTGAGACTCCATCTCTTCCGTAGATGCTGAGGATACCACGATAATAGGTAGCAGTTATTCTACGGTACAACTAACATTCACTGCGATCTCTAAAACGCCTATCAAGTGTGGAGGACATGACAAATCCCTTCTTTTTAGAGGCCCACGCCCAGCAGTGGACATCCACGGGCTGGTGATAATGATACCCAGTTAGAATAATCATAAAAATGCACAAATCCTGTTCCCAACAGTTCCACTTGTCAATATCAGGAACATAATCTCCTTTCGTACTGCTTTCTGACTCATATTCACGCTTACAAATGATTAGATTTTAATTGCGAACATGAGTAGGCACATATACAATCAATTATGTGTGAGATAATTACTACCTGTAGTATGATTGTTTATTTACACGTGGGTCGTGTTATAATGGTAGTAGGGTAGGTGTAATCTATTGAGTACACAATAGATTACACCTACTCTACTGCTGTTGTAAATATTTTATGCAATGAAATGTTGTCTTCAAGACTTGGCAGTATGGCTTTGTTCCTTCGCCTGTCTATATGGACGAAACAAACTACTACGACTACTGAAATGTTGTCTTGTTGAAAAAAAGTAATTTGTGTTTGTAAATATTGTTACGTTAGAAGTGGGTACGGGGATTGGAAGAAAAACAATAATGCAGAGAGAGTTGAAATTTATTCATTTCGGGAGTGTCCATTAATCACGTCAGGCTCGGGGGGCGTTTCGGATAAAATCACGAAATGTCACAAGCGGGGGTGGGAGGGGTTTTGTGAAATATCACGTGTATTTATGTTTTCGTTTCGTTTTCATGATTTTAAAATACTTTGTACTAAAAAATACACGTGATTTTGAGGGGGGAGTCTAAAAAGTTGCTAAAAAGAGATCACGTGATTAATGGACGCCCCCTTACAAATTTAATATAAGTAATTGAATAATTATATAAATATTATTTTCACAGTTATGACTAATAGATTCATAATATTTTTATTTATTTATATATTTATTTATTTTTCATACACTAGCGTTATATGGGGGCAGCTTAGGGCATTTTATTGTCAGTTCCATTTTAACCATATGGGCCATGGATCCAAGGCGTTATGTTACAGCGGTATTAACACCGGTATGTGTTTGTTGACAGTTGAACGAGTTCACAAACGACATACTCTTGGACGACGTGCAGTCCCTGATCAACTCGACGCCGAGCAAGCCGGACAACGTGCTCACGTGGCTGTAGGCGCCGCGGCTGCGCGCGCGCCGCCGACGCTCGCGAACCGTCTTAGGTATTACTGTAAGGTTAACGTACCGTGCTCGCCGCTCGCAACTCGACCGCGGCGCCAGCGACAACGCTAACGGTGGTGTAAATTTCACTATGAAAATGACAATAGTAGACGTGTTACGACTGACGTGGGATTGCATGCGTGCTTTTAACTTAGGAATAGTTTCAGTACTAGAGAGCTTCCGGAGAGCGGCGAGACCGGAGCCGATGACGTTTGCTACCCACACAAACACTTGTATCGTTCGGCACGGTCTCGTCGTTCGTTGAATGTGTTAATGTTCGCTTATTACGCAGAATAGTTTTCATCTCTGTCTTTGCATTTATTCGAATGGGATAGGAATACTGATTCTGTTGGTAAGCGTTCTGCGTTGTGGTAGTTATGTGGATTCATGGTGTGTTTGACATTTAACACTGCTCATCGCAATATCAAATACTATTCGACGTCTAATTAAGCGTAGTTGCGAACAGCGCTACATGGGTGAGAATAAAGTGAGCGTGCTCGTGAATCGTTCTGCCGAGTGTCGGCCTGCCAACGAGAAGGGATACAACACGTTAACAGAAGTGTCGAAGGTCATGTTAAAGGGTGTAAAATAGTACTGTTGTCTTTAAATGCTTTAGTAAGCTTATCAATCATGTTAGAGTCAATTTTTATTATAAGGAATCTGGTAAAATACGGCCGTAAGCACGATTACAACGTCACACTCGCACACTGCTGCGTAGGATAATGTCGGAAGTTGTGTTACCATATCTTGATATAACGCTACATAGGGTCTGTTTATTATTTATTGGTTTGTTTTTTTCTTGTTTATTGTTTTGTGGGACTTCTTTAATAAAATTTTATAAGTAAAATGATACTCGATCAATCTTTTCTATGATTTCTTTTCTATCAAATTCTTGTCATAAAATTTTATATTATCGTTGAAAATACGGTGAATTTCGATCAGAAACTTTATTTTATTTGATAATTTATTTTATTGTTACATTTATTAAAGTACTTTGAGAATTCCGTTCAGGTTAATACTAACGTCGGTTCATTTTGTATGTACCTACGATATATCTTTACGTAAAATCATTTTTGTCTGTTACTTCGTCTGGTACACTTTTAGTCTTACTCTCTAGTGATTTTAGTTAAGAACCTGCCTTAAAAAAACAAATAAATGATGAAAATCCACAATATTCTCCTCAAAACAATGGTGACGCATACTTGCGACGCTATAAGGACGAAAAATTGGAGCCCGTATAATAGGATATAAAAAAAACGTCAAAATTTCATCGACAGAGTGGCTGTCAGTCATCAAAATATTTTTAATATTATTTATTGGACCAATATGTAAAATGATATAAAAATCACTATACAAAAAAATATTTCTTAACTATGCTATAAAAAAGATATATAATTGTCGTTTCTGTAGCAATGAATGGCAATGAATGAACTTTTGTATCCCTTTTCGTTGGCCTCAGTGTGGCATGGGCCGTGTGGAGAAGGTGCTCTGAGCCTTCGAAGACTGCAGAGACTCGGGGAGCGTGCGGCGACTGCAAGCCTCCTTTCGTAGCAGAAAGTAGTTGCGTTGCAACGCAAATGTTCTACAATTAGGTTTCCCATATTCTTATTATCGAGACTATCGGGAACCGTGCTCTTGTGTTTCACTACAAACGATATATTATACACATTTATACATTAAGATTGTGATAACATCTTAACGAAACTGTGCCTTAATGTGCCTTTTTTTAAATTTATTTATTGTTGTAATATTTTAGATAATGATGAGATATTTTTATGACTTCAATATTGTCGAACGAGCGACGCTATGATTTATTGACGGAGAACTACTTATTTAGTGATGTGGTTTGTCAACTCACACCGTCCTTCTGTATTTTCGAGAATATATTAGTTAAGTTTTTAATAGTTAATAATGTACTAGTTAATTATGTTGGCAACTATTATGATTACTGTTAGATGTTGAAATGTAGGTAAGTGAACAATTTAACTTTTATTTGTGGTTCAATTCACGAATGCGCCCTCTATTTCAATATATCAACACAGTACAACTATGCTCCACAAACTATTGTGCTATTATACTAGTTCTGTTACCGTTTAAGTATTAAAAATGCACGTACCATTTTGTACTGATAAAGAATTAAAAGCGTTAGTTCTCGTTCCGTTTCGCTCGCACAGTCTGATTAGAGCGAGCGAGAGGAAACTAGAACGAACGCCATTTCCCAATTGGTTTATTATTAAAACGTACACATAATTGTACCGTTATAAATGAACGAGTATTCGAGACCGCTTCAATATTATCATTTTTATAAAGTGTACAAGTACTCGTTTGGGATTCTCGTAAAAGGGTTCAAATTCTCGTTTCGTCTGGGAGAAATTGTAGATTCGATCTACAGCGTGTCTATGGATTTTCAAAAATAATATGTACGAAAAAAACAGATGCGTGCGAATCAAAATTGTACCCGTGCCAAATTTGTTTTAATGACGGTAGGTTGCACTATTAAATGTATTAATGTGTTGGTAACATCTCGGGCGTATGTGGATGTACTCAACGTACACCTCTGCCTACTTTTACCGAAATAACAGGCGTGAAACAAATATAAAATGGGGCCGAGTTCGCGGATTGAACTGACTATACAAATGTATGGGTGCAGCTAGCGAAATTGTAGAGTAACCGAACTGCCTTACTCTGTACATGAATGTGTAACGATATTATTATATTATGTTGCGTCGAAACGGACAAGCAGATTGTGAGATTTAGCAAAACAGAATTCGGTGTCAACTAAGAATTATACAATTTTCGTTCGCTTTAATGAATTTTAAATTTTTCAAAATTGTGTAAGCCCACCTAGTCTTTAGATTTCTTTTTTTACGAGTGTAATTTGACTTCAGCTAGCTTGTTCGATTTATCAAATGCTACATTGAAAACTTTGCCATATTAGTAATTGTACTGTTGTTCTTGTAAGACTTTAATGTAATCTTCAGTCGTAACGGACGGCGGTAGATGGCAGGACTGTTGTAATTAGGAGTTCTGGTGCTGGGTTTATGATACATCTTTTTATTTTTATTCTCTTTTATCCATTCGTCGTATATCTACATTGTATTTGTCGTGTATTAATTCTAAGAGTCCGTAAGTGGGTGCTTCTTATATTGTCTGGTTGATTATTCTCAGTCGAGTTTTGTCGGACGTCGCAAGCGTTGCGCCCGCGCATCGACAAACATTCCATGTTTCAAACAGTTCGTCCGCTCAACGCTCGCCGCGGAATAATCAATGTACAGAACAATATTTCAAGTCTATAAACTGCATCGATTATCTGTTAAGTGTAACCTTTACAACTTGAAACATATCTCTTCCGTCTTATGACAGATGCAAGTTTTCTCTGTAGTGTATGTAACTACGTGTATCAATGTTATAACAATGAAATTAGTGTTAAAGTTATTAATCGATTTACTATAATTTCATTGTAAATAATTCGATATTCTTGTATGAAATAAATATTTGTTTTAATATCTCCACGTTTTTCATTCGATTAAGTATAATAAACTTTATAATTCATTCCTCAGTGTCGTTTTCTTCTGAAAGAGAAAAATAACAGATACAACTTGATATTATGTTTTATTAGTTAAAACACATGCAATATAGCACAAGCATTTCTGCAGTTACAGATAACTTGCTTTAAGCATTTTCCCCTACAGCATGCTTCATGAACACCTCACTTTAAAATAAATGCTTTGTACAATTTCTGCACTAAAGTAAATATTTTGATTATAAATAAGTTAGAAATATATAATATATAATACAATGCCTTATTTATAACTGTGAACAATTTTTATTGATGTTTAATCAAGGTGTAAAATTAATATTTTACCTACTCTTAGAAACAGACTGCGCAAGTATTCAATAAAACATGCATTGTTACAGTAGTACCATGAAAATAAGTTACAACACTTTAGATAACATTTATTTTTTCACAAATACTTCTAATCACAACACATTCGAAATCTTCAAGTGATAAAATTACAATTATTACAAATTATACAGAAGTATTACGTCTATAAGAACTATGTAGGTATTAACAGCTTTTTACGAATTAGAAAGTTCTTAAATATATTGAAAAATCTATTTCGTAAAGAAATCCGAATATACATACAATATACATGCATATCAAGCGACGAGTCTTAGCCAGACTGATGTTTATACGAAAGGCTGCGCAATAATATTATTTTGTCCTAATGGCGGAGGCTAGACATGCTCCAAGTAATTTACACAATCAAACATCGTAACCAATTATAGTTTCGTTTAGAATAAATATTTATACGCGAAAGTTCGGAGAGCCTATGTTCAGAGTGGCCAGGACTTCGGTTTATCTGTACGTCTGTACCGATCGTTAGGTGCTAATTTATATCTACTGTACAAGTAAGCCTGCATCAATGAGAACATGCTTTATTTGGTATGATAACTAAGCTAGGCTGGCCCTTACTGAGGGGTCCTTGAAGCGGTCATCTTGAGGTAGCTCGCGGTCTGCGATCAGCTGGCGGAAATACTCGACGGAGAGCTTGGGTGTGCGCGGGCGCGCCGGGTCTGTGATGTTCACGTACCAGAGGCCGAATCGTTCACTGACAAATAAACATTATTATTAGGGACGGGAATATATCGCTCATCCAATAGAATAATGACTGACTGCACGGATACCGCACTGGTTTAAGCGGTCGCTTCTCCACTGCGCTGTCGAGTGTTGTGGGTTCGATCCCCACACGGAACAACGACTGTGTAAACCACAAATTGTTGTCCAGAGTCTGGGTGTTTTGTGTTCCCGTTATTTGAACGTTTGTAAAGTCCCCACGACACAGTAATAATTTATCCTAACGCGGGTGTCTTTAAAAAAAAATAATGACGTAATTGCAAAAAAGTTAAAATTTTATTTTGTGTTTAATTTGGATGATTTGTTGTTTA